>PVJA010007565.1:52175-68070 GCA_004027025.1 Myocastor coypus
AAAAAAAGAAAAAAAGAAAAAGAGAGAGAGAGAGAGAGAGAGAGAGAGAGAGAGAGAGAGAGAGAGAGAGAGAGAGAAAGAGAGAAAGAAATAAAGAGAGAGAGAGAAAGACAGAGAGAGAGAGAGAGAGAGAGAGAGAGAGAGAGTCCCAAAGACTAACATAGATAGCTTCCACTATGGCCCTCAGTAATTTTTGCCTTCCAGTATTCATTCTCTTATATAGTACCCCCATGGTGAATAGGACTTATATAAGCTACTGTGTGACTTCTCAAGATGGACTGTGAAATATTTAGCAATATGTCTTTAGTGATAAATGAAACTATGAGATATACACATGATTAAAATATACACATCCATAAAAAGATATTAATGAAATATTTCAAATGACATTAAAAATGTAATTTTTAAAAGATACAAAGGTAAAGTAACATATTTTAAGACAAATAGAAACTGAAAAAATTTTTTTAAAAAGCTGGGGATGCTGGTACGCGCCTGTAATCTCAGCACTCAGGAGGCTGAGGCAGGAAGATCATTGTGAGTTTGAAACAAGCCTGGGCTACAAAGTGGGCTCAAGGCTAGCCTGAACTGTGTAATGAGACCCTGTCTCAAAAAGATTTTTAAAAAATTAAAACAAGATTAATAATCTACAGTGGATGTCTCCTGTAAGTCAATGATTCTGATTTGGTGATACAAAGAAAACTTACCTTCCACCACATCAATCATGCACAGACCCAGAAGGTTTGGCACCAAGTTAGATGCTGCTGCATGCACTGCAATAGCACCGCCCATGCTATGTCCAATCAGCATAATCGGAGGAGGGAGATCTCCATACATGGCTTCCACCACATTGCCAATATCTCTGTAAAGAGAAAAAAGCTTGTAATAGACTCTGTAAGTCTCTTCTAGACCCTTCTTTTGGCCTTAATTCTGAGAGATGGTAAAGGTCTAAAGAGTTACCTTACAAACAATCTTACGTAAATACATCTCTCAATATGTTCCCTAACATCTATGCAGATAAGTCATACAACTACCTACCCTGCTAAATGGCAGCTTAAGGACAAAGAACTTACTTTCTGATTTTCTTTTACATTTACATAACACTTTCACCACTCAACACTTGCATTCATTCACTCTTGTCTTTTGTGACAAAGTCTCACTGTATGGCTCAAGACAATCTTGAGCTGCAGCTTTTTGGTAATAATATGTGAGAAAATATTTAAAAAGTAGCCCAGGATAGCCTCAAGCTTGAGGCAATTCTGCTGTCTTAACCTCCCAAGTGCTAGGACTACAGGTGCACACCACAATACTCCACTCCACACAGTGAATATAATTAGATAAATATGTGTCTTCAATTAGATTGTAATCTTGAAGCTCTGGAAAAATCACTTATTCTGTACTGCAGTTTTCCCATCAATAATTCAACGAAGTATCAAGACTTATTTTTTTACTATACAATCTTGAACTAATCTTTCAGACAGAAAGTGTCTCTCACAGATACTTAACATCTACAAAACGAAGGTAATAAGATCCTTTACTGATCTACTTTGAGGATTAACAGAGAAGTGAACGTATAAGTGCTCTAAAACCTAAGTTGTATGTGGGCATTAATTATTACTTACAAATTCTCACATATAGTTGTTTGAATGTGTGTGTGTGTATTCTATGAGATTAGAAAGATGTTCACCACTAATTTTTATTGGCTCTATTCTGTTCTTCAATTAGAATGGATCTGTTTAGCAAAGTAAAATTTAAAGCTTTGAAAATGAGAAATGAAGAACTTTGAATTTTATTTGCAGGTCCTGTAGAAACAACAGATAAATAAGAAAAATAAAGATGTGTTTTTGAGACCATTAACTACTGTTTTCTTTTAAGAATGAGTAAGCCAGAGAGCTTTAAAAGATAGTTTTGTTTCAATGAGTGTCACCACATATTGAAGTATTCCTACAATGTTAACTAAATACAACAAGTCAGTATAGGAACATAAACTTAATGGCAAAGGCAAATTGAATTACAGGAATTAATTTTTAAAATCTCATACAATTAAGCTAATGAAAAGTGTAGCTGCAGAAGCAACAATGTGAACAGAAGATATGGAGCCCACAAAATTTTACAAGTGAAATCAAATATTTCTACATTCCTTTGGAGTTAAATTTAAGGCTAAGCTGGAAAGTAAAGCTACTCAGATAATCATTTAAAGGGATAAACATAGTTAAGATAAAAAGTCAAGTTTCTTTTACACTATTTCTGCTTCTATGTTAAACTCAAAAATTTTCTCTGGAACACAAATGATATGAGAGGAAGCAAAGAGAATCAAAAGTATTTATTCAGAGATACTATGGCTTGAACATCTTGCTCAAATTCATAATTAATGGTAATTGGAAGTAAGACCTTTGGAAATGAGTGACATTGATCCATACACAGCAGACCCTGTAGACGCTGTACTAAACTTAAAAAAAATAATAAAATAAATAAAATAAAAAATGAAAAGGCCTTATTAATCAGTACTTTGCTAGTATGGTCATCCAGGTTCTTCATTCAGAACAAAACAATCACGAAATTTCAGAAAAAAATATTTTGTGCTATCACACGTGATTACCTAATACTGCAACACTTGATCAATTAGCACATCTCATCTCATTCAGGCTGAGAGTGCCCTGCAAGCAACTGTTACAGGCATAGCGATGCATCCCTATAATCTGAGAATTCTAGGAGGCTGAGAGAGGAGAACTTCAAGTTTGAGCCCACCCTGAGCAACTTAATGATTTATCAAGATACTAGTTCAAAGCTTTAAAAATAGCTGGAGATGTAGTTCAAAGCAAAGACTCATTCTTTAATCCTTAGCCCCTCAAAATAGAAGAAAGCTTGGCCAGAGGAATCCAGGTGCCCAGCCCATTCCCCTGCATGGAAAGATAGGTACTAGTGCAGAAGTTCTTAAGACCTTGGGCAACTAGGTTGGCCAGGAGTCCAGGTGCCTAGCCCATACCCTATGAGACACAAAGCACATGGAATCAGCCTGGCCAGAGAAACACAGGATAAATCTACCCTAACAAGGGAAAACATTTTGCATACAAACTCCAAATTTATGACTCGTTCTGTTACATAACTATAGACTTTGCTCCTATAGTCTAAAACACAAAATTAGTCATCACCAAAGTTTGTCAATTTAACAATTTTGCAGAAGTGAAATAAATCAGACCCACATGTGTAGATATTGTTGTCTCCTAGATGTAAGAACTCAAAAGAAAAAATAAAATCTGAAAGGTATAAATGATACAGTAAAAGAGAAATAAACAGAACATAAGGATTAAACACTGAAGAGGAGAGAAATGAGAAAAGATAGGAAAAAGGCGGGGGATAAAACATACAAGTATATATACAAGATGGCGGAGGTAATTGTACTAAAAATTTCCATCAATTTTTTGAGAATTGCAGTTAATGTGTAGAATTTTCACCTTGACTCCATATGCTGCTATCTGTAAGCAATCACACTGAGGACAGCAATGTGTATTACAACACATGGTTGAATACCTCTCATTTTGGTCTTCTCAATGTTTACTGTTTCTAATATCACATCAAGTATTACTATACTCTCTTTAAATAATTTTTTTTAAGTAAAAAAAGAAAAACTAGAGACTAAAACAAAAATTTCTTGAAAGCAAGTGGTATTATGCAATCATAGGTCCACTCTTACATAAACATATGTTAATCTGAGCAACAATAAAAAGATAACATATCAACCACTGTTAATCAGCAATTTCTTGTTTTGAAAATCTATAACATACGTATTGTATGTTACCCAGTTTGTCTTTGTAGAAACTAAACTTAAACCATTTTTGAAGCATTTCATGGGATGACATTAATAAAAGTACAGGTTTTTTCAAGATTAAATTATAACAATAGACTAAAAGTAGAAAAGAGGAAATAGAGACAAAATTTTGTGTCTGTTATCATCCAAAAATCACACAAAGTTGAATCAGACAGTCATACCATTATAATGGTCACAAGAGGCAAACAATGTATAAGCAATGTCTACTTACTTTGCCATTGTTTCTGCAGACAGATCTTCAAAATTCTTAACTTTTGTTTCACCTTAAAAAAGAAAAATTTCAAAAATGAAACCTCAAAGAATAGGAATCATAAGAGCAAGAATACTCCTCTAAAATCTCACTTGTGCATGATGCAATGGGTATTTTCTAATTTATCACTGATTTATCAAGGATTTTCCACATTACAGATAAATCTTACATTAGCCACTCTAAGCACATAATTACAATAGGCTATTTGTAAGGTATGACTTCTCCCTGAAATGTCCAAATGGGAGTACATCAGGTTATTTTACGGCCACTTTAAAATTTATATTTAAGTTTATTTAAAGGAGCTTGGTGAGTATGATATGGAACCAACAGGTAATTAAGAACTTCACTCACCATGACCTCGTAGATCCAGAGCCACAATCCTACACTGAACTCTACTAATGATTGCTGCCTAGGAGGAAAAGAAAAAGTAGTAAAGTACCTACATATCAGACAGCAAATTTTGCCCAGTCACAAATGCTTTGTTAAGTGACCTGCCACCAGAACTCAAGGAACTGAAGAAAATTTTCCATTTGTAGGAAAATAAAAAAGCAATGATTTGTTTTTGGTACATACTGTAGCTCAGTCCCAACTTCAAAATGGGACTTTTTCTATCTAAATCTTTCCTTAACCCTTAACTCTTCCTAGGCTTTCTTGAAACACAGAATTAAACACCTTCAGATAATAAATGACCTTCTTAGCTCTGTATAACCTATAATTTTCATCCATATTTCTTGGACATTTTCCTTACTCTAAAGAATTCCCTAGCTAAGGACTATAAGTCAGTTTATATCTTGGCTCAGAATATCACACAAACATAAGTCAGATTCTAAACTGTAGTTTAAAATCATTAGGAAATCAAGTATGTTTTTACTTATATTATTCTAACCAAAGAATCAATGAATCAATGAATTTATTTAACTATTTATTTTGTGTTTTAGTACAAGGTTTACAGGATCTCACTATACAGAGCTGACTCATAGTGATTCTCTTGTTTTCAGCCTCTCAAGTGCTGGGATTACAAGCACACGCCAACATGCCCAGTCTCATTCACCAACTCAATGTGCCCTGGGGCGGGGCCTGCACTGTACACTGGAGATTAAACCCCAGTGGCTGCACCTAAGCAGGTGCTTTAGTCCACTGAACTATCTGGCCACCCTCAAAGACTATATTTAAAGATAACAATGGTCTGAAATTTGAATAAGTTGTTTGTTCCTCAAAGCTATTTGTTAATTTGCAGGATTTAATGTATTATGGTGAGTAGTAAAACCCTAAATGCCAAAAAATAAAATTAAATTTAAAAAACCAAAAACCCTAAATGCCAAAGAGAAATCCATGTATTAATATAAAGTGAAAGAGTAAAGATAGTATCAAATTTGCTTGGCCACCAGTAAAACAGAACTAGACTTATAAGGTACATTTTAAAGCTAGAACTAGGTTTGTAAAATAAAAGATACATTAGACATAATTGTCAATTCCAACTTTCAGCTTAAAATGATTTATAATCATATATGACTTTCAGTGAAAATTATACCTAGAGGGCCAGCGAAATAGCTCAGCAGACTAGGCGCCTGCTTAGGCAAGCAAAGGACCTGAAGTTTTCTCCCCAGTACCACATGCCACATCTACCCCACCCCAAGGCACACAGCACGGTGGTGCATGCCTGTAATCTCAGTGCTGGGGACGCTGAAAACAGGAAAATCATCACAAGACCAAGCTGCACAGCACCAAATACAGAGAGCCTGTGCCAAGTACATTAAAAAAAATTAAATAAATACAAAAAACTAAAATTATATCTAGAAATTCAGCACCAACTGAGTAAAAAACAAAGAAACAAAGAAAACCTGACACTGTCCTTACTGTTATGTTTAAATTCTAACATGAAAGAGAGAGAAAGAAAAAAAAAGTAAAGAAACCCTAAGGAGTTATAAGAAATACCAGTGTTTAGGTATTAGCTCATTTTATTCTCTGCATAAGGAGAAAAGCCAGGGTTATCTACATATTCAGAATTTTCCAAATGAGCTTATTTTAGTTTTTGTACTAAGAATCAAACTCAGGTCCTTGCACTTGCTAGGCAGGCACTGTACCACTGAGTACATCCCCAATCCCTATGTTTTACTTTGTTTTTGGTACCAGGAACTCCAGGTAATTTTAATGTATACAAAGTATGAGGCAAAACTGGAAACAAACATCCAGGTAGGTGGTGGGCCAGTGAGAAAGCTCAACAGTCTGTGTCTGCTTGGCAAGCACGAGGACCCTATAATCACAGTGCTGGGTATGCTGAAAACAGGAGGAACACTAACAGTCTGGGCTGCATAGTGAGACCCTATACAACATACATAAAATTTTTTTAAAAATTAAAAACTTAACCAAAAAAAGATCCAGGTGGCAATAGCATGCCTACTTGACACTGTCTTACCTAATTATCTCAAATAATCTCAAATTACCTCCCTGAGCAGTAGGCTGAGAAAATGCAACCTCAATTTCTGTAGCTGACCAAACAGGTTCTAAAGAGTATATCACATGTTGGTGATGTGGAGCAAAAAGTATTCTCATAAACATGTAACATCCTCAATCTTAACAATTTTGACCAATTTTATAAGTGAACTGTGATTGATATCTTACATTTCCTCTTCTATGAAATAATATGTTAGGGGGACACCCACTCAGGAACTACCTCCTGTCCCTGTCTTGGACAGGGGCTTTCTTTCCTTCAATAAATATGTTCTGCTCATTACCTTTGGTTGTTTCTAAAATTCATTCTTCCACTTTAGAGAACACAAACTCATCCCAGGTACTTTTCAGGTTGGGAGATCAGTTTTCTCTGTATTATTTGGAGGTTCCCTATTGGACATCATCCACCCCCGATCAGTGTTTTCTCCCTGTATCATTTGGAGTTTCCCACCATTGGACAGAGGTATGAGTTTGCTTTTCTTTTATAAATTCTGGATTGGGACTTGCTTAGGTAACATTTTTATGCTTCAAATGTTAATGTCTTTATTCATTGCTCATAATTATTCATGGTTTGCTTCACACAGTTTTGTCTCATGTAGTTTGGGCTAAAATTGCTTACAATCACTTATGCTTTGTCTCTTATGTGGTTTTGTGGCAAATCTAAGTTAAAAAATGGAAATGTTTTAAGGTAATATTTCTCTAATGGTACATTTTATGACTGTTTTGTATTTGTATATGTTGCATTTGAACTAGATGTTAAATGTACTGATATTCCTTGCTTGACTTTAGATAATAGTGCTAGAGAGAGTAACATTAGTAAGCCTCTTAGTGGACTTTATGTAAACCTTGCAAAATGGGATTTTTTAAAATCTAGCTCAGACTTAGAAAATATACAGGCCTATATATGAAACATGGAATTCCTTTTGTCAACTAAATGACATTAGGTTGGCAACCATTCTTAAAGACTTGGGAGGGCAGGTTTCACTGGGATAGACTGGTTGGTTTTGATCCCTCTCTACATGCTAGAGGAAATGTCGGGCCTGGTCTGTTTCAGTTTCCTTTCTTTGACCTTACTCCTAATTTTCCTACCTCTTTGTACTTTCCTTTTTAGAGGCATGTAAAATTAGAACAATATAAGGCTGGCCCAGTAGCTCAGCAGATTAAAGCACCTATAAGCAGGCACAGGGGCCAGGGATTCAATAGCTGGGTCTGCCATGCCAGCCCTGCCTCTGGGCACACTAAGACAGGAATCAAGACTAGGGTGTGGTGGCACACACCTATCATCCCATCTCTTGAGGCTGTACACAGGCAGATCACTACAAATTCAATCTAGTAGTGACACTGTAAACACCCTATAGACCCTTCCTTAAGATGCAAAAGAAGGAGAGAAAATGATATAGACTGTTCCAACCAGTGAAACCCTTAGAAAATGAGCATTTGTTAATGCCCAGTAGGGAAGACATTTTAAAAAGGACACATAACCCGTCTCTGGGTCAGAGGAGGCAAAGATGACTATGCCAGTCCAGGAGGACACATATAAAAGCCCATGTCCTGGCTTAGTGTTCTGGGCAAGTCTCCTTTGAGAGGCTAAACCTGACAGTGTAGAGAATCGACTTCTGGATGACACCAGGCGCTATCTTCAAAAGCAGCACACTTATGGGACCAAAATACATTTAGTGTAAGGGAGAATTTTCAACCTTTTCTCCTAGGTCTAGACTTTAAAACCTTTACTGTAAAATGCTAAGTGAACTTCTTCAAGCTTTTAACTATCCCTTATAAAACCTGAACAACAGTGGTTACTCTGCCAGCTAGTAAATGCTCCTAGAGCAACTGCCACTCTTTGAAACAGAGGACAGGGTTCCCCAGCTATTCACTGAAGCCAATGGCTGATGGAATGTTGACCAGAAAGACAGCCAGATTGCTTTCTAGAGATTGAGCACTGGTTGTGTGAGCAAAAAGAAACTGAGAACACCTGACAGGTACTGGCCAGACTCAAAGGTTCCTTGGTAGAAATTGGCTCTTGACCCCTAAAAGATCTCCATTTGCCTTTCTCTTCTAGTAAACTAGGAATTCTACCTGAGTTTTTCAGTAGAATAACTTAATAAGTTGTTCCTTCAGAAATTACATTGAGGCAGCTTGCAATAGTGTACATTCTACAGTGGCCATTAGGGGAAATGATTTGCATCTGTACCTTACACATTAACTAAAGAGATTTTCATCAGCTTTAAAGTGTTTACCAACATGTAAAATGTGATTGCTAGATGATACATACAAGTTTCACCCTTGAGCTTAAAGTTTAAATCTTGTCCAGTTGCTAAAAATGTTTACCTAGGTGATTAGTTAGAAAACAAATGTCCATGGCGCATGCCTGTAATCCCAGTACTTGGGAGGCTGAGGCAGGAGGATCAGTGCAAGTTCGAGACCAGCCTGGGCCACAAAGTGAGCTCAAGGCCAGCCTGAACTGCACAGTGAGACCCTGTCTCAAAAAGACAAAAAAAAAAAAAAAAAAAAAAAAAGTGTCCAGAGACTTGGCTCAGTGCACAGGGCCAAATTCCTTCAGTCAATTGTTTTATCTATCTCTAGTAGTACCCTGTGTAGCCTGAAAAGTGCTCACTTAGAATTTTTTATGCAATAGTTATGTTTTCTTCTGTAGGCATTCCTGTCTCCGGACCAATTGTAACTTTTACTTACAAATGTACGTAAGTGAATGGCTTGTGAGATATTTCAAGAGAGAGGAATCACGCACCAGTTCAAGGGTGCATAGATTGGTGGGATCTTGTCTCATTTTGCTCCAATAAGAGCACCCACCTGCTCTGGAGAGGGCTATTTAAGGGATCCTGGGTGGAGGAATCAATAGAAAGAAGGTGGGGATGCTCAAAAGGTAATTTCTATTGAATTCCAGATTATCTCACAATCAAAGCCTCTTACTCCTTCAGAGTGCTTCATTAGGATTCTTACACACTGAAAAAGAGCTGTTTAATCCAAATGGAATGCAGAGGAAAGTACCAATTATGGTGCTATTTTACAACTAGAAAGATGTAAAAAGAAAAATGGTAAAAAGTTCTTATGTTCAGATTTTGTTTGTATTATGAAGGTTATGATTAAATTTTGAAATGTAGATGTGTGCATAAGGACAAGATGGCCTTAATCACAGCCCCACTACTGAAAGTAAGGTTTCCCCTATTAGAGCTTCTAAATCAGCTGTAATCCAGGCCTCTACAGGGCTACACCCATTCTTAGCTGCATCTATGCAAGTTTTTCAAGGACAACACACTTTAAAAAAAAGATAACTTGGAACTTCCAGAGTTCATGTGTCTTTTCTCTGTAACCTAAAACAGATAAAGTCAGATTTTTGAAGATCTTCAGATGACTCTGCTAAGTGCATTGATGTCTTTAAAGGACTTACTCAGACTGATCAATGTTAATCTTAAACCAAACTTTGACTTCTAAGGAAAAGCAGCATTATAAGCTGCTATTACATTTAGAGATAAATATATTGTTAATTTTAAGTGGCTAAGAGATAGACAACCAGTGGCACTACCTGTTTCCACTGGAGCTCAAGCATTTCAGACCCCTGATGGCAAAAAACTAAAAGAGACATTTTCTTTCAAGGGTATATTCTTGAAGGTCTATAAGAACTAAAATCAATCTTTTTAGTGATTTCAAATTTTAGCCATTTACCAAGAAAAAGATAAACACCTCTCTGATTTCTTAGAATGTTTACTAGAGATACTGGTAAAGCATACTCCATGCGATGTTAATTCAACGGAGGGACAGAACACTCTTACTGATAAGTTCATTACTCAGTCTGCTTCAGATATTAGAGAAGAGCTACAAAAGATAGCTTTTGCTCCAGACAACTCTTGATACTTTATAGGAACTAAGGGAATAATTTTTTATAATCAGTACTGGGAGAAAACCATAGGGAGAAAACAAGATATCAAAAGTGGCTACCATTATTATAGCCTCAAAATAGACCCTAAGTCTGATTCTCTGAGCTCAAGAAGTATTCAATGACAATGAGGTTCATCTGCTGATGAGGTTTATCGGCTACTGCTATCAGAAGCCAGGTCATAATAAGAGTGAATGCCTCAAAAGGCCCACAGCCATGCCTTGACTGCTAAGGCAGCTGCTAGAAGTGAGAGTGCACTCTGAGGTGGTGGTCCCAGAGCTCAGACTCAGCTTCTCAAATGGTCCAGGAGGACTAAAGGGCACTAGGCCTGCCTTTTTCCCTCTGGCCAGACCGTTATCTCTACCTGTCATCTCCACAGAGGAGCCTGAGTACACATGACTATAGAGGGGGTTAAAAAAAAAAAAAAAAAAAAAACCCAGCCTATTGCTGGACATTGGCAGAGGTCTCTTTGTCTTTCTCCAACCCTGACCTTCCTTCTAGTCATCATACCTCAATAGAAACAGACTTTAGAAAACATCTTAGCTGTAACAGATAATACAATGTATATTCAGGTTGCTTACTAATCAAAATGCTAAGACTGATTTTTTATAAATGTAATACATATTGTTCATGTACAAAGAACTTAAAAGGTATTCTGTTAGTTAAAACAGAACCCCAAGGACAGATAATATCCTGTCAACATAAAGTTCTAAAGACACTGGCTACAGTGTCCAATAGCTTTGGGCCTATAAATAGAGTCAGGTCTTGTATTTGTGACATAAAACTCAGCTACAGTGTTAAAAAGAGAAATTCTTTGACAGTGCTCTTGCTTACAATGGAGGCCATATTTAAAACACTGAATGGGACATTGGTTTAATCTCAATGCTGTATATTGATAAGTGTATTAAGTTCACCTGGTTTATTTCTGATGTGACCCAGTACTTCATGTTGGTAGTAAATATAGGTGTGACCTTACAGATTAGATTTCTCAAAGTAAGATTGCCTAATGTTTTATAATTATGTATGTGCTAAATGTTAAAGATTATTAGACACTTTTTTAAAAAGTTATGATTTCAGTTAATATTTATAGGTATTTTTCACTTAGAGGGCAAAAGTATTTACAGGAAAGTTTTACACAAGTAAAAATAACTTTCTGATGTCACTGCTCTCTCACAAAATGTAACTAGAAGAATATGTCATACTGTACTTAGACTACTTAAAAGCACTGACAAAAACATAAGGTATTATTCTGGTTTTCATAAGTTCTCAAAATTCAGAGATAAATTATCAGAAAGAGGGACTTATACCAAACTGCCAGACTCCATGAAGAAGGGAGTCTAACAGCCAGTTAAGTTACAATTGCTATTCCTTTAAAAAGTTTATAGCTCTTTCCAGCCAGCACCAAGCAATGGGCATCTCTCAGCACAACTGGCACAAGCCCCGTAAGATGGGGGGCAAAAGAAAGCCCTATCACAAGAAGCAGAAGTACAAGTTGGGACACCCTGTTTCCAACACTAAGATTGACGCCTGCTGCATACACAATCCAAGTTTGAGGAGGCAACAAGAAGTACCAAGCCCTTTGGCTAGATGTGGGAAACTGCTGGGGCTCTGAGTATTGTACTCAAAAAAATAAGGATCACTGATGTTATTTACAATGCATCAAATAACAAGCTGGTCCACACCAAGACCCAAGTGAAGAGCTGCATTGTGCTCATTGACAGCATGCCCTACCAACAGTGGTATGAATCTCACTATGCACTGTCCCTGGGCTAAAAAAAGGGGGCCAAGCTGAGTCCTCAGGAGGAGATTTTAAACAAAAAACGATCAAAGAAAATTCAAAAGAAGTATGATGAAAGGACAAAGAACACCAAAATCAGCAGTCTTCTGGAAGAGCAGTTCCAGCAGGGCAAGCTTCTTGCTTGCACTGTATCAAGACCAGGCCAGTGTGGCTGAGCAGATGGTTATGTGCTAGAGGGCAAAGAGCTGGAGTTGTATCTAAGGAAAATCAAGGCCCAGAAAAGCAAATAAACCTTCCCTTCTTGTTTAACTCACGTAATAAAGGTGTTTATTGTTCTAAAAAAAAAAAGTTTATAAATTTACCTGTTAGTTCAAATGCTCATGTTCTAATCCCTTAAAAAATTTGTCATCTCCTAAAAGATACCAAAACCCAGGTATTCATACAGGTAAAACCCATAGCAAATATGATAGATTACTTTTAGATTCCTTTTACTGGGATCCACATTTTGCCTACAGAGACATATTAATTAAGGCCTTAATAACTATATCTGCCTCATATAGTCCAGATGTGCTGAACCTTCTTGGGGTTTCCTGCCTCATTATAAGGAAAGCTATCTTCATGTCCCTTGGGCAAGGCTGCCTGCAGGAAGCCTTAACACCAAAAAGCTGTATGTTGCTCAGTGGGCCCTAGATATCAGACCCAAGCTCCTGAAGTTAGAAGGGATTGCAGGAATAAATTTGAGTTGAGGTGTTTCATAGTAGAAAGGATACAGAATGGAATTATAGACGAAAAATGAGAATGGTGATACTAGCAGCCTACAGAAATGAAGACCAGTCAGGAAATGGGAAAAGATTATGCTTCCCTGGATCCAAAGAGAAGGAATATTTCAAGCAAAAATGTCCAAAGCTTCTAAACGAAAAAAAAAAGTGTTCATGTTGGAGTCAGAGGAAGTTTCAGATTGAGGTGATCATGGGTCTTTGCCTCTCAGCCTGAGAGAACCAAACATTTACTGCCAATATAAGGAAAAAGCCTGTTAAGACTTTTAATAGATGTTCATGCAGATGTCAGTTACCCTGCCAGTGGCCACACTTGCAATATGGAGTACTTGGTGTTTTCCCTTGGTTTGGCAATTCATGTGTCCCAAGTGTAAAAGGCCAATTTATTTACAACAATGCCCAGTGGCCATGGAAGATTTAAAAAAGGGATTAAATCCCCTATTTTAAGAGATCTCTGCTAATAGACCTACAAAACATTACCTTCCAGATCCTTCTGCTAAAGTCTCAATAGCTGTCCAAAATATTAGATATAAAATCAATGGTAGGGCCCGGCAGGATGGCTCAGTGGTCTAAAGTGCCTGCTTGGGGAAGCTTGGGCGGCTTCAGGGACCATGGTTCGATCCCCGGCACCACATGCTGCACCAGCCCTGCCCTTGGGGCGGGCTGAGCCGGCCATAAAAAATGAGTGAATAAACAAACAAAGGTTCTGAAACAAGAAAAAAATAATAAATAAAATAAAATAAAATAAAAAATAAAATAAAATTTAAAAAATAAAAATAAAAATAAAATCAATGGTATGTAAAATGCTGAGCAACCCAGACCCTATCTTTGTCATCTTTGTTAAAGTCTGTACTGTTTACTTGGTGAAAATCATTTTGACTATATTCACAATTATCCTACTGATGTTACTATTTGGCCCATGTGTTTAACAGTCTCTTTGGCTTTGTTTTCTCCAGATTTAAAGTGATTCCACCTACTCAAGATACAAATGCATGGTGTCTATTGAGGGCCTTTAGATAGGACACCTGGAGAGTATCTCTGACTGCTGGTTCACAACTAAGACCCCTTTTAGCCCGAAGAAGCTAGATCAGTCATCGTCCATGGCTCCCTCACTTGACAGTTCGGGTTACTTCTTCAGAGGGAGGAAATGTTGTAGGTAGCTAAATTAGATAGAAGTATTATTGGCAGTTAGACAGGGCCAGGTTCTCAAGGGCAACATGAACAACAAGGTGACTTTACAACTAGAGACAGACACTCCTTCACCTTAGGTGAGATCTCAAGACAAGAGTAAACAAAAGCAACTAAATACTTCCTTAATGGTGGGCATCAAGGATTGATATGCTAAATAAGTATAAATCACCTTGAAAGAGCCTGGAAAGAGTCATGAGCCAAGCCCAATAGGTGGTTATTCTTGCCTGCTTGCTAAGTGACTTGCTTTCCCATTAGATCCTGATTTTAATCAATTTTACCTGAGCAATGGTGCTTGTTATCTCACTGGTTGACCACAGTGTTTGTCCCACCTCATACTTAAGTGAGTTCCCATGTCTTCCTCACAACCTTAGATCCATCTCACCACATGGTTTTCCTCTATAAAAGTCCCTGGAAGAGACAGCTTCCTGGAGACACCCACTCAGGAACCCCCTCCTGTCCCTCTCTTGGACTGGAGCTTTCTTTCCCTCAATAAATATGTTCTGCTCATAACAAAGAAAGAAAGAAAGAAAGAAAGAAAGAAAGAAAGAAAGAAAGAAAGAAAGAAAGAAAGAGTTTTGTTTCTCTTGCCCATTTTTCTATACAATTGGCTTTTCTTAGTGCTTGCTTCTCATTTCTGAAAAATGATAAAAATATTAACCCTTTGCTTGTATTGCATATACTTAAAATTTTTTTTTCCTAGTTAACAAAAGGTTTGGCTTTGTCAAAGTCAAGTTAATCAATCTTCCCTTTATGGCTTTTATTCCTTTTGGGTAAGTTTAAGACTTGTCCCCAAAGGGCCAGGTGTGGTGGCACATGCCTGTAGTCTCAGCACTTGGGAAGCTGAGGCAGGAGGATCAGTGTGAGTTTGAGACCAGCCTGGGCTACAAGAGTAAGCTCAACCAGCCTGAACTGCATAGCAAGACTGTCTCAAAAAGACAAAAAAAACCTACTTGCTCCCAAACACATGAATATTTGTATACTTTATTTTTTAACATTTAACCATTTTAGTGTATTTTTAAAAGTATATATAAGGACTCAAGAAAATGTTCAAAGGGCCAGGAAGATAACTCAGTGGACTAAAGCTCCTGCTTAGGCAGAGTGCAGGGACCAGAGTTCGCACTACAAGCCATGCGAGCTCCATTGGGACAGCCACTGAGAATGGGTATGGTGGAGTATGCCTGTAACCCTAGCACTTGCGAGGCTGGAAACAAGATTACTATGAGTCTGATCTATGTAGTGAGACGTTGTAGACCCTGTACTAAATACATACAATTAAAAAAACAGAAAAAGAAGATGTTCAGATGGGGAGAAGAACAAGGTAGAGGGGTGGGGTAAAAAAAGTAAAAAAAAAAAAAAAGGAATGAAAAAAGGAAAACATGGTGGGGTCCGGCAGGATGGCTCAGTGGTCTAAAGCACCTGCTTAGGAAAGCTTAGGCAGCTGCAGGGACCGCGGTTCGATCCCTGGCACCACATGCTCTGCCAGCCCTACCCTCAGGGCAGGCTGAGCCGGCCATAAAAACAAATAAACAAACAAAAGTTCTGAAACAAGAAAAAAATAAAGGCCCGGCGGGATGGCTCAGTGGTCTAAAGCGCCTGCTTGGGGAAGCTTGGGCAGCTTCAGGGACCACAGTTCGATCACCGGCACCACATGCTGCACCAGCCCTGCCCTCGGGGCAGGCTGAGCCGGCCATAAAAAATGAGTGAATAAACAAACAAAGGTTCTGAGACAAGAAAAAAATAAAGAAATAAAATTAAAGAAAAAAAAAAAAAA
>PVJA010007566.1:0-68010 GCA_004027025.1 Myocastor coypus
TCCTCTTTTTGATGAGGTTAGCTAGGGGCTTATCAATCTTATTTAATCTTTCGAAGAACCAGCTTTTGGATTTATTAATTCTTTGTATTGTTTTCTTTGTCTCAATTGAATTGATTTCTGCTCTAATCTTTATAATTTGCTCCCGCCTTCGGGCTTTGGATTTCGTTTGTTCTTCTGCTTCTAGTCGGTTTAAGTGTTAGCTATCATACTTAAAGAGCAGGAATCCTTTTCCTTAGTGGGTGTCTCATAGGAAGTGTTTTCCTGCGTTTGATGACATTAGTCACTTAAATGACTTCATAAACACTCATTTCAAGTTCCCATTAACATACAGAAACCATTAGGTGGATGCAGGAACAGAGTTTGATCCCCTGCATGCTGTGTTGGCTCCGCCCCTGGGGTGCTCTGAGCTAGTGATTGAGACTGGGAGTGGTGGTGTACTCCTATCCCAGCACTTGGGAGGCTGAAAACAGGAGAATCACTATAAGTGCAATCTGTATAGTGAGAACCTGTACTAAATACATAAAAAGAAAAACCATACAGAAACTGCACCTCCACGTGGGTATCAATTAGTGGAATACATTGGTTACTCTCCCTTTTCACACTACTTTGAATTTGTCACTTTTTTTTTTTTTTTTTTTTGGCCTTGGGAATGTTAATGTGGTGGTTTGGCTAGGGTTTTGCTGTGTGTTCCCTAGGGACAGGTGTTGAAAACTTGGTCCCCAGTGTGATGATGTTGAGCTCAAAGAGGTGGCACCTCATGAGGGATATAGTGGTGATTGGAGGTGCTGCTCTCAGAAGGAACTGATGTCGTCCTTGAACTACCCCGGTTCTTGCCAGATGGTTGCTGCAAAAGTGCAAGCCTGAGCCCTGTGTGAACTCTCTTGCACGCTCACGCTCCTGCCACACTGCCATCCTGCATGAGGAGAGAGACATGAATGAGACACGAGACCACCTGATTTTGGACTTCCAGCCTCTAAAACTGAGAGACAAAACCACTTTCCTTCAAATGACAAACAATGAAAGCCAGGACAGTGATTCTGAGGGTCCCTCCCACCAAGGGACACACTTTCTAATAAGTCAATATCTTCAATTGATTTAACTTATCCCTTGAAGACTGAGCTTGAATACATGTTAATGTTGAAATAAATTCTCTCAGGAATCTTCATGAAGATGAAATTGAGCTAAATGACTTTCTTCTTCTGTTTAATATCAGGGCATGTGTTGCATGTTGATGCTATCATAGCCTATGAAGTTCATTCTCATAAAGTAAATTTTTAAGACTTGTATACAATATAGGAGTAGCAAATACAAAGTTTCTGAAGCCTGACCATGCCTGGCACCTGCAAGAAACATTGAGTCTTGGAGCCCATTATAAGGAATTTGGAATCTTACTGTAGGTGTCTTAGAAAATCACTAGAAACCTATAAGTGAGGAAATGTCATGGTGAAATTTGTATGTGTAGGAAACCTCTTTGGTTTAGGAAGTCTTTTTGCAGCAGACTGATGCATGGAGACACAGCAGGAGCTCAGAAAGGCAGCTGAAAGTAGGAATGTTGAGCTAGGAAAGAAACCAGGTTTGAAGACACAAAGTAGAGTCGTTGAAGTATGGATGACACTAGGAGAGAGGGAACCAGGTGGAGGGGCTTCCAGAGCGAGAGTGGATGTCAGGAACACAGACGACCTCCTGTTGCACCTGGTGATCATTCACCTACCTGCTTCTCATCCTGGCAAGACTCATGCTTACCACCACTCTGTCCTGAGTTCCCTCCAATCAGATGCCCAGCCCTCCCATTCTACCTAACCGGTGCTTGTTCTGATCACCACTGCTCCCTCAGAGCACAAAGTCAATGGGTTTAGCAAAGGGACAGTAGGGGGAGTAGATCTGAGGAGAACCACAGCAGTGCCAGAGATAGGACACCAGCAGAGAAAGCCTCCAACTTCATAAGGGTGAAAATATCAAGTGTCCCAAAGGGCTTACACTAATCCTCACAGCAAAATCTTCAGAACTCTGAGTCTGACTTCACATCCCAACCATTTGTCTGTGTTTCTTGTTATTGTAATTCCTGGAGTTTTCAAGTCTGTGGTCTGCTGCAAATCCCTATGACCTTAGGTGAGGCTTCCCCTAGCCTGGCATGCCACCTGCTAGCTATTTCCAGGTCTTTCAGACCTATTTCCTGCTAGCTAGACTCAGTCTCACTTCTGCATTTCATACAGATTGGGTCTATTTTCCTACTACTTCTTAGGCAGTTGTCATTTTAATTTCCCTCTTGTTAGGGTTTGTGTCTAGATATCCCCTCCACCAAAGCCTCATGAGATCATAGGTGTGAGTGGATCTACAAGGTGGCTGGATCTACACTGAATGTTGCTGGAATTGATTCTTGGAGCAATACTAGGATCAAGGATTCTGGGTTTAAGGGTGTGAGTGCTACTTGCCATAAGTAGCCTGGATAAAACAAAAGAAGCAAAAGAACTATAGTCCTCCCTTGTCACTTTGCTACCTTGTGTATGCCATGAACTACTTCTCCTCTGTCTGTCTGCCGTCCACCTTGCCTTGGAGCCAACAATTATGGACTGAAGCCTCTATGAACTGTGAATTACATAAACCTTTTCTCCTTGAACTTAGGATGTTGGGATTTTGGTCTTAGCAGCAACAACAAAAATGTAACTAAGACTTCTCAGGTTTATGTATCTTGTAATGACTGATGAAGTTCTAATCAGCCATGTCTTCCATATGATGCTATCTGCCTCTTTATTCTATAACAATGTTCTGTAGGTTCTAAAAGATAGCTTAGTAGTGCATTTTTAAATTTAAAGCAATCCTCTGTAAGAACTAGGAAGTTTTGAATGGTCTCTAGACTCAGCTTATGATGTACTTTGGCTGAGCCAGGTCAGACCTTAGTAAAGGTTGTACCCATATAATTTAACTCATGTTCTCATGAATTTTCTAGAAACTGTGGAAGTAGTTAAGGACACAGTGGCTGGAATCACTGAGAACTCAGTAACAGAGTATTTTTTATGTCTTCTTCCAGGAGATGCTGGACCTAAGTTTTGTAGGCCATGAGAATCATCCAATAGATGATTGGACTGGCAAAGCAAGACAAGAGTTTCACGGAGGCACTTAGTGGGAACTGAAATGCAAACGGCGTGCAAACCTTAAAATCCAACATCTGTAGTTCATTATTTTTGGACCCACCATTCAATAGATACTTATCAAATGATAGAGTCTCTATTGTTTATTTAAACCTTGTTATACAAAATATTATGTCCTCTGGAAGTTCATAGGCTGAAACTTTAACTCTATTTCAAAGTGAGATCTTATTTAGAAATAGTTGGTGAAGACCTAATCAAGATGAAGTCATACTGGGTAGGATGAACTCTGATCAGACTCGTGTCTTTTTGAAAAGGAAAATTACACCAGCATACACAGGAAAATAGCATACAACGATAAAGGCAGAATCTACAAATGAAAAGTACTGACAATTTCCAGCAAAGCACCACAAGCTAGAAGACAGACGCAACCACTTTTCTCTCACATACCACAGAGAAACTCAGTGGATTTTGGATTCTAGTCTCCAGAACTGTGAAATAAATGCCTGTAGTTTAAGCCACTGAGTTATGGTGCTTTATCACAGGGGCCCTAGAAAACGAATACAAAGTTGAGGCAGACACAAATATTTCCTACAATATTTTAATAATGCTTTGAGTGCTGCATTAATAAAAGTACAGTGTAACTCATCCATGCTTTGGAATTCTGCCAGCCCAAACTCTCACCCCATCAAAATCATCATCGGGAGAAAGAGAAAACAAGCAGAGGAGTGTGTGTATGCAAACACATGCTCACTTTTCTAAAGAAACTGAAAGAGTGCTTCTTCACGCAGGCATGTTTCCAACAAGGCTGAAGAAAGGAAATCACGTTTAGAACAAACATTTACTCCTGTTGCTAAGCCAGTGCCTCACAACATTACAATAGTATCAGATACAAAAATGAAGCCAGAATTATGCAGTGCAGGCTAATGCAGTCTGCTCAGCCTCTAGTGATAGACAAAAAGAAACAGTTGCATTTTGTATAATTAGTTGGGGTGCGCAATGTGCGTTTGAAAATCATGTCAGGACATTTTTGCATATCAGAAAACAATCTCATTAACACATTTCACGAGACACTTGTACAGCCCATGAATTTTAATTATCTCTGAGGCTTTGGACAAGGAATCTAGTATAAATCACTTCAATATTAGAAATAATAAATAAGCTTTATATTTCCAGTGGTAGTGTCAGTCTCATTATTTCTTCTTTATTAATATTTCAGTGTGTTCCTGAAATTTGAATGTAAGAATATGTGCTTGCAAAAATATAGGTCGTAAATGATATGCTTCATTCAACTGACACCATAAAATGTAATGAAATCAGAAAAAGAATTAAAACAGAGATGAAAGGAAACCACCAGTATCTTGTTTATTTTCAAATTTATAAAAATCCCAAAGGACAAACTAGTCTCAAAAATAATCAGTCTCTGTAAACTTGACCTGGTTGTTTGACTTTAAGAGACTTACGCTGACATTAGGTTCCACACAGCTGAGCAGGGAGTTCAGAAATCATTGCTTCTGTTCTGATTCTTGAGCTGCCCCATCCTCAGCCCTCCCTGACTCACACAACGGGATGGAGCAGCATGTGGTATCTACCCAGCCAGAGCCTAATCAGTCTCACTGCCAAAAGCTATCAGTTAAAACTAATTCGAGGATGAGTCATGGGGCTCCTGCTCATCCTCTGACCTATTTAGGAACATTGCTTTGTTGTTTTAATAACAAGACCTGCAGGCAGTGTTGCCGTGTTCTAACGGGGTGAGGAGTGTTCAGTCACCTAGGATCTGATTGGCAGAGGAGACTTTGTACTTTACAGTAGTTCTTAGAAGTGTTTTTGGAACACAGTGTTTTGCAGGACAGCATAAAGCACACTGTGTGCAGCCATTCCCCAGGCCTCCATGGCTTGGCTTGGACACGAGACGCTTCTTTTGCCAACAAGGATCAATGTCTTCACTTTGACTATTACTGAAGAGGCATCAAATTGACACTGGAATAAGACATAGCAGTTAGGTGGCATTTGAAGGTAGCTTGGGGCTTTCATTTCAGAAGAGTGATTTGTTTTTCTATCAGAATCCAGAATCTCTTTGGAGATTTTTAAACAGTGAAAAGATAAAGTGCCACCCATTTTGGAGTACCTAGATCAGTGCACCTTAAAAGAAGAAGAAACATAAAAGACTATCTTGGTGTCTTATGGTTTTATGACTCTGTGTTTTTATCTGTCCTTGCAGATATTTGGAGAAGTTTTTTTTGTTTGTTTGTTCCTTTGTTTGCTTTTCTTTCCAGCTTTTAGTCAATGAGCAACTCCCATGTCACCACTGGGCACCCTTCTGCAAGATGTTTTACTCTCAGTCCTTTCAAATCTCCTTTTCCTTCTCTCTGTTAATATTCCAGAACTGGTTCTGCAGGTTACATTCACATACTCTCTCATGGATAAAAGACTAAACTATAGAAAATACAAGTTTCACCAACATGGTCTCAAAAGTAAAGAATGAGATCCCTGTCATCCCAAAGACAGAGTCCAAAGAAAAAAAAAGTTAACAAAGCAGCACTGAGAGGTATTTCCCCAAACCCTGAGTCAGCAGACAATGACATCTTCTGTTCCTTGTGGGTGTCCAGACCAATAAACACCTGATCAAACAAGCTGTGAAAAATCTCTATGACACTGAAGTAGCCACAGTCAACACCTTGATGTGTCTGTCCTGTTGGAAAGAAGACAGTAAATACTCCACAGGTTCCTCTTCATGATGCTGTGGATGCTGCCAGTAAGATTGAGATCAGCTAAACTGAGACTTACTGGGTAGTTATAAATATGCAGTTTTTGTCATAAAGCAGAATAAAGTAAAGAAAAATGACAGCAACTTTCCAAAATAGCTTAAAACCAGCTCAATTTGCTTCTACAGAAAGAAAGACCCAGAAACTGCTGCCCTCCATCTTTGCTTGTTAGAGTTATAAGTTCAAAGCAACATTTTTGTGTTTGGACACATCTGGAAATAGTGAGAGAAAAATGTGTATTGAAATAAAGACTCAATTCCTAAGAAGGAAACACTGATAGAGGGGGAAATCAGTTTAGCATAGAAAATAAGTTATGGTGACCTCAAGTCAAAACTCAAACGTGAGAAACAGTGCTCTAAGTGAGCATTGGATTAAGTTTTTAAAACCCTGAACTCTTATATTTCTAATTAAATTCCAAATTTATTTGAGAGTTTGTGATTGGTTTAGCTTGAAGAAACGGAATGTGTATCCTCCTTTGTCCTCATATCAATATAACAAATGGTATGTAAGTTAGGACAAATATTTGCGAGCAAATAAGGAAAAATTAGAAATCTTAAAATAGAAGCATCTCAGGTTCCCCAAGAAACACATTCTTCATTTTTTCTATAGCTACACCCAATAACTTGCAACTATCCATAGGCACCGTATGGCACTTGTTTTGTCTGCAGCAGGCTGCAGATGCACACCTACCTCAGATGATCCCAAAGGCCACTTTGCTGACTCCACTTCAGACCTCTCTGGATAGCCCCCTCTTCTGCAGCCTTCCTCTCTCAGGTCTATAAACCCCTGCTCCAACATGATAAAGCAGAAATTCTGAAACCGCACCATTGTACACCCAGTTTTTTTTTTTTTTTTCCTTTATAAGCCATCTGCCTATGATTTTAAAGGTTCAGTTCACGTACTGCTCCCCCTTGAGCTAGAGAGTAAGTTCTAATACTATGACTCTCCTGAATGGTATTCTTTTCTCTGTTTAGAATTTCTTTCTCAGGTAAAGCATGCTGAGCTACTTTAGTAAGGGCTGGTAACATGAAAAGCCACTGGTACAGAAAGCCACCAACAGCTGGCCTGGTAACACTCAAGATAATTAGCAGTGCAATAATAAAGCAATAGACAATTGTTCAAAACTACTGTCTCTGGTGGTTCTGTCACTGGTGGCCAGAAGAGTCTCTAAAGCCTGTCAGTAGCTATTGGATCCCAGTGACAAAGTGCATCATGAACACAACAAAGAACACATAGCTGCTAGCATTCAAAGCTCAGGGCTGTGAACTCCAAAGGAGCTCTACTTTGTCAATTTGTGATTTCTATAAGAATTGAACAAGAACCCACAGGCAATTGAAAACATTGGTATGAGACATTCTCCTGTAGATTTTCTTTTTTTCTTTCTTTCTTTCTTTCTTTCTTTCTTTCTTTCTTTCTTTCTTTCTGTCTGTCTGTCTGTCTGTCTGTCTGTCTTTCTTTCTTTCTTTCTTTCTTTCTTTCTTTCTTTCTTTCCTTCCTTCCTTCCTTCCTTCTTTCTTCTTTCCCTCCCTTCCTGACTTCCCTCCCTTCCTCTTTCTCTCTTTCCCTGCCTGCCTCCCTTTCTCCCTCTATCCCCCTTCTCCCCCTCCTTCTTTCTTTTTCTTTTGTTCCTTCTCTTTCTTTTTCTATATTTTGTCTAGTTTTAATATCAGTGTAATGTTGCCCTACAGGCTGATTTAGGACATGTATGCTGTCCTGGTTCTTGAAAGAGTTTGTAAAAAATCATTAATTTCTCTCAAAATACTTCATAGAATCCACCCATGAGCCTATCTGGGCATAAGTTTTCTTTGTGTGTAGTTCTCAGATTATCCCTTTTTCCTTATCTTTATTCAGATTATTTTCTGAACTGTAATAATTTGTCCCATTTTATTTGTTTAATTTATTGACATATGATTGTCGTGATTCTTGATTATCATTTTTATTTTTGCAGTGTTGGTAGTAACAGTGATTGTCCTCATTCCTGTTTTTAGTATTTTAAATATTCTTTGCATTTTTCTTGGTCAATCTAAGGTAGCTTTTTTTTTTTTAATCTTTTAAAGAATCAATATTTTATTTTGTCAGTTTTCTGTGTTGTTTTTATGTTCTTTATTTCACCAATTTTCACTGTACTTTCTGACATTTATGTTTTTTATTTTAGTTTATTTTGGTCTTCTTTTCCAATGCAATAAAATAAATGACTAGGTTATTGGCTTAGAGTATTTTTTTCTTAATATGAATTTATAGCTATAAATGAAATTAATTTTTTGGTTACATCCTGGAAATTTTGGTGTTTTGTGTCTTCATTTTTAATCACAAAATATACTTGCTATTATCTTTCATGATTTCTTCATTATCCTAATAGTTATTTAAAAGTACTCTTTTTCTCATAGTCTTAGCACTTGGAAAGCACAGGGGGATGACAAGTGTGGGCTAAACCTGGAACATAGTATGACTCAAGCAAAAAAGTATTGTTTTCAATTTCCACATATTTATAAGCTTCTTGAATGCTTTTCTAAAAAATTCTAATTGTATTCTATTATCATTTGGAAGAATACATGTATAATTTTAACTTTTAAAAAACGTTAATGCCTTTTTATGTTGTTTGAAGTATTCCTTGAGAAATATCAAGTAGCCCTCCTACACTAGTACAAATCTTCCCATTATATCATTGTTGAAGAAACACAAGGTAATAATGAAATGTATTTTTATAAAAAAACTTCATTTGTTTGGTACAGGGCCTCACTACACAACTCAGACTTATAGGGATTTTCCTTTCTCTGTCTTGCCAGCACTGGGTTTATAGGTATGCGACACCACACCTGGTTTCAGTGGCCAGTTCAGTGTGGGGCCAGCATGGCATGCAGTACCGGGAATTGAACCAGGGTTCTTGCATTTGCCAGGCAGGCACTTAGACCACTAAGCTATCTCCTTGGCCCTAAAACATCTTTTATTATCTGTATTTGAATGTATATGGTAAACCTTTACAATTAACTGAATTGTTATTAATTAAATTAAAATGATGTTTATTAAAGTCACAAAAAGATAATTAGTGCTGTCTCTTATTTAATATCACAGTTGATATAATGTGCTGGAAATATAAAATATGCTCTCCTTAGTCCTCAATATAAAATAAGCAATGTTATTTTTACAAATGGAAAAAGTGAAATAAGTGGGTTAACTTGCACAACTTCATATGGAGAATAAAGAGTTAAATTAAAACCCTATATCTATTTCAACCACTGTACTCTTCCTAAAGTCAAGGAAAAATATACCTGTTCCCATTACTTTCCTTCTTCATCTTTCCTTGATTTGGAGCCTTTGCATTCACCAAGAGTCCTGTTCAGAGTAGTTGTGGAAACCACGAATTACCAATTTCCATTTCTACTTTTACCTTTTTCCCATTCCAGAAGCCAAATTTATCTCCTAATTAATTGGACAACGTGCACATTGGCTGCTTCCCAAATGGATTAACCTATAGGCAAAAGAGGCTTAGAAGCTGCTACACCTAGCACTAGGGCAATGACATTTTCATAATTTCAAGTTACCACTGCATTTTCTTTTGCATTTGGCAGGTAATGCATAAACCTGGTTCTAATTGTGTTGCTTTTATTTTCTCCAAGATTCCATCAGTTTATGTCAAAGAAAAATGAAATCATAATGAGAATAGTGTGTTCCAAGATGATAACCAGAATCAGAATAAATGAGTTGCCATACTTAATAAATTCTTTCAAAACTATTTTTTCCATTTTACATAAATCTCTACCTTATTCAGTAATATTTAAATGCTGAATGGAAATACAAAAGCATGGAATGATTAAATTGTGAAATCCACAAGGGCTGTGACTATCACATAATCTATTTCCTATTTTCAATATGTCGTATGGCTCTGAGAGCATGGTGCACCCTCAAGACATACTTGCAGCTGAAATGACTTCTGACAATAATGTTCTCCTGGGTACTGCTTGGTTTGTGCCTTTTACATCGCTCCTGAGGAGCTCATTCATGTATCTCATATATTCATTATATGTATGTTCTATGTCAGGCACTAGGGACTGGGTCAACAGCTGGGGCTACCGTAAAGACCTTGGCAAGAATAAGCCCTGATTGTGTGGTTAGTGCATCTTATTACACGTTGTTACAACACTACATTCAAAGGGAAGTATGTAGTGTGTGGAATAGAAGCAGCACCATGTAGGCGGCAAGGCCTTCATCAGGGTGGGACAGCCCAGTGACACTGCTATACGGATGAGTTCTCTTAGGTCCACAAACAGGCTTTGTATTTATACTACCAAATTGTTCCTGCCTTAAGTGAAGTCCACACTCTCTAGCCATTCAAGGCTCACGTAGGCTTGTTTGGATTGGCACCAACCTAAGCACAAATGTATGTTACCTGCCTCATCCTCTAGGTCTCTGAATATGCGAGTCTAAATGTACAATCTTGGTCTTTACTTTTTTATCTTTATATCTTAAGTCTTAACTCATAGTAAAAACATGCATTATCCATCCTTGGCCCAAACATACATTTGATATGTGTGTGTGAAACAACATGTCCTTATTTCCAATATATTTCATTACTTTAAAAATACTGGTTCAATAAATATAGTTCAGTAAGTTTATTTAAAGAGACAAGGTTATCGTCTATATTTTACAGATACATAACCTTAGAGTTTGAGAAGCCAAGAAAAAATAAGCTAAATGTCCAATGTTTTATTATATATTAAATAAAGAAAACTCGTCACAGAGAACAATGAGACACCTCTTTGCCACCACCCCTCCCAAACTCTGAGGACAAGATAATATCATAATCCTTATCCCTGTGGCCCAACTCCATATGCTTGACTATTGTGAGCTTTAAGAAAGCTGTAGAGAAGGAAATCATGAACAACTGGTCAAATTATCCCACTCGATAGCACACAGTGTTCCAGAAGCTTCTGCTGACTTCATTTCAGCACTTCCTCCTTCATGTTATAAGTCCACATTTAGAAGAAGGCAAGGTAAGGAACAATCGGAGCCAAGAAGGCAGGGAAATGAGAGACTTGGTGAAGGCTTTAGGCCAGCCATTTTCATCCATAAAGGAGTTCTTCCAATTGCACCTAAGAAGCTAAGAGTCAAAGCTCTGAAACGGGACTTGAATCAGCCTCGCCTCCCCTGGTAGATGGACAAAAGGAGTGGATACAGTTTGGGATGGACTGCAGGGCATAAGATGTTCATTGAGTGTCATTTTGGGTAATGCTAAGGCAAAATATAGCATGTAGGAGAGGCCAAAACAACACACTTCCACCCACTTTATCTGAAAATCTTTTTTGTACAACTGCCCCCAATCCCAACCACTCTCTGATTGTTGCTTTTATTTAACAGGATTAATAAAGTTGGCCTAACAATGCAGCATCATTAGACATGTACTATCCTGAATGCATGTTTAAAAGAATAGTATTTGGAAGGGACAATTTCTAGGCAGTCTTAAGACAAACAAGCCTACTAATAACCTTTGTGGAAAAAATGACAGATTGCAAGAGTAGAGGAAACTATAGTAATTTGGAAACAATGTATGTTCCTTAGGAATAGACTTTATGAACAGAAGACAGTTGATTTTGTTGGCTATAATTGCTATATAGTTCCATGATGAGTAGATGAAATGTTCCCATCCTTGTAATTTTATTCAGAATTGTTTTAACATGTTGTCTTTTGTTTTGCTGATAGTCTGTATGCAAAACTACAGTCTTTCTATAACACCAGAAACAATTTTTTGGAATTCAGTATTGTTGAGACCAACTCAGATTTTTTCCACAGGGATTCAGTTACTGTGTTAGAAGGGTCTTGGCATACACAGCCTTATCTATACTGTGGTAAAATAGCCTATATCAAAACATGGTTGCTGAGGAGCAAGACCTGCCATAGAAATTCCAGATTCTGCTTAGTTATATATGTGTCTGTCCATATGTCCATCTGTCCATCTATATGTGTTCCACAGCTATCAGACCGATCCACTCACCTTTGTATCTCAGAGTTTCCTCTGAAGTATGCATGAGGTCTTACTTGACCCATTTAGTTTGGGCTCTTTGGCAGATTCCTGGGCTTTCTGAAGTTAACTCCATCTGCTTTGGCTAAAATCCAATGTTATTATCAGTTATAACTTATTATCAGTTATAACTTAGAAATGTATGTATGTTCAACATGTGATCTAGTTGTCCCCACCCTAAATTGTGGTCTATATACACTTTCCGTGGCTTTGTTACACTGAAGACAGCTTGAGACTTAGTTATCATTGTTCTCAGGCAGCGTCTGTGCCTCATTAGTCAGAATGACTGAGAACCAGCTATATTTGTAAAACAAATCCACTGGCTAAGCTTCAAACTTGTCTCATATCTGTCCTAAAGACAGCATTGGTGACAGATCAGCTCTTGCATGCCATAGCTTAATTGTTTGACATGCTACGGTCTTGGTAATATCTGTAGTATATATATCTTGGGTTGTTGCTGGAAGAGGTGTTCGAAAATTCTTCCAGCAAGGAATAGAAAATGACAATGAATTGCAGGCAAAATGATTGCTGGGCCCTCATGATCGGAGTTTATAATTTCCATCATCTATAGGCACAAAGGGACAGATGAAAGTGCTGGCTGCTGAACCAGTCCTTCATTTTGTGCATAAAATGAGAGATCATTTTATCCAGATTCAGACTTCCCTAAGTCCACAATCATTCAAGCACCCAGTACTGTCAGTGAGACCCAACCCAGGACCACAACCATATTCCATAAACTCATTCACCCAGGGTCTCTCTATGTAGCACATGCTGACCTTAAGCTTGCTATTCAGCCCAGAACTTATGATCTTCCCACCTCAGCCTGCCAAGAGCTAGGGATTACACACATGCACCCAGTTGACAGGCAGATTCCAAACACTCAAGGTCAGAAGGCAAAAACCTCATCCAAACCTGGCCTGCCTGCCTAAGGAGTTCCTTCTGTCAGAGCCACTGTGCCATGTGACACTTCCAAGTCCACAGACACTGCCCAGACTCTCTTTAGTGAGCTTCCCTCAGCCAGTATCTCATTTTTTCCCATCTCTGCTCTGTTTCCTTAGGAAACATCTTCATTCATTTATCAGCCTTGTTCTTAAAACAGTAGAGTAAAAAAAATCTTGATTTGAGGCAAGGTAGACCTTCGCTATGACTTTTGCTCTTCCTGTTAGCAGTGAAATCTTGAGTAAAACGCCTATGTTCTCATCCACAACACAACCTTTGCAAAACGGCTGAAGAACTAACTCTTTCCTTCATTCAGTAAATGACCATCAAGATTTCTAAAGTCAAATAAAATAGCCTCACACTTAAGAAATTTGATAGATGGTAATGATGCTTATTTTCAGTGACAATAATATTACAGAAGTAATATCATAAAAAGCCCAGTCTTACCTGGACTCTCTATCCCAAGCTAATTCATTCTGGGCTCAATAAATACTGACTCATTGACTTATTGCATCTGCCACATTTGCTGAGACTTTCATTTCTGGTCCATTCTTTCTGTGTATACAGCATTTCCTTCTTGGTATTTCCCTTGTGGAGTTTTCAAGTTGTAGTCTTGTCTTTTTCTACGAAAATTTGAACTACTACCCAAGCTTCACAAGTGACTATCATTTCGAGTTCCTGTCATAAGGTAATGTTGGGTGGCATTCTAAGAGAGTGGCACTTACCACGTGGTATGACAAATGTCACGAGGTAATTGCTTCCTCCATTCCAGGCTGGTTTCCAGGAACCTGAGGCCACCTTTGTCACATGCAACACCAATGGCTTAACTGTACTCAGAGTTCACACCAAAGGCTTTGAAAGCTCCAACCCCAAGGCTATTCTCATCTCTATGGTCCAACACAGCATGGGTTTCCTAAGTTCAGTCAAGTGTAGTTCTGTAGTTTTATAATAATTGTGTACATTGGTCTTTACTGCTGACTCTTGCAATTTGTCCTAACAAGTATATTATAGTATAATTACCAAGTACATAGTTCTTTTATTATGTGTGGTTAATAAGTCCAGCTCATCGTCTCACAATTTGAAGGGATCTTTATATATTTGTTTATGAGGACATAACTATTACATTTTTACACAGAAAAAATACTAATAATCTTACTGGATATAAAGCTTGTTTATGTCATTGACAGCTTCTATGATATAGATGTATAGGAAGTATTGTCTTTCTTTGGCTGAATGTATTGTCTAATTTATTAAATATAAGTATGGATGGCTGGTAAAATTATATGAAGCAAAGTTTTTGTTTAGCTTACTTTTCTTGGTTACATTTTTAGGATTAGCTGATCAGAGCATTATTTACTCTTAACTTCTTATATCCTTCACTTATTTATTTATTTATTTATTTATTACTTTATTTATTACTTTATTTATTACTTTATTTATTACTTTATTACTCTATTACCTTATTGCCTAATTTTTTTCCCCTAGGATTGTAAATTCAAATTCTTAGGTGGAATGGAAAGAGCTCAGCACAAGGAAGAGGACTGAAAAGAAAAGGTGTCTTAGCCGGGCGTGGTGGCACATGCCTGCAATCCCAGCACTCAGGAGGCTGAGGCAGGAGGATCGGTGCGAGTTCGAGACCAGCCTGGGCTACAAAAGTGAGCTCAAGGCCAGCCTCAACTACATAACAAGACCCTGTCTCAAAAAGACCAAAAAAAAAAAAAAAAAAAAAAAAAAAAAAAAAAAAAAAAAAAAAAAAAAAGGTGTCTTCATGCCCCTTTAAGGCAATATTGCCAGGGGCTCTCATTTGTCATATATTAATTGAATTAATATTTGAGGCTTAAAATATATCAGTCAGCCAGGCTTACTTCCTAGGAATCCAGTTTTGCTGGATTAAGTTTTAGTTTCCATGAGTATTCTCTAAGGTACTCTGATATTAAGATCTACTCTATCAGAGCCTGAGTACATTTCATCATGCAAAGGATGGCAATTATTTTTTTTATGACTTTAGTCACATTTGAGAGTTTTGACAGTTTCATCATTGATCTATCAATCTTTCAGTTGCTGGGAAGAATGGTGTGTGTGTGTGCATGTGTGAAATAAATGACTCCCCTCAGTTTTTGGGTCTGTGTTGGGCACTTTCTTGTTAGTATAACATGTATGTGTTTGTAGGATTTAGAATATTTTACTCTATTCAGAATGATGTCCCAGAGGTTTTCTCCCATAGGGATTTTCTCTCACAGTCATTATGCTACAGAGTTTATGTCATTCGTTTTGTCTCTCCAATCTTCAAGATCTTGGCAAAAGAAATGTCTTGCTGACATTTTGGTTGGCAGAAGCACCAGTGTGTTACTTCGCACTTGATAGAGCTTTGTCTCCACACTTAGTACACTATGTTCCCCTGACCTTCATAGAGTATTAAAATGTTGTTAGCATATAAAATTTCTGTGTCTCTCATCATCTGTCTAATAGGAGTTCCTCACATGCTCTTATATTTGATGTGTTCCATCTAGAAATAAAATAGATATTATGGCCATATGGGGCTGGCCTTGATCTTTAGTGAGAAAGCTCCTCTAGAGCACCTGAGAGCATGTAAATAACGTCACACAAAACACTGCTTATGAAGAAGTGAAAGTGGAAACAGAAGTAAAGCGGAAAAAATTCAATTTTTGAAAAAGTTTATGACATCATTTTTCATGTATTTAGTACAGGGTCTACAGGGTCTCACTATGTAGATCAGACTCATAGTGATCCTCCAGTTTTCAGCCTCCCAAGAGCTGGGATTATAGGGGTGCACCACCATACCCAGTCTCAATCACCTTCACTTAGCACACCAGGGGGCGGGGCCAGCACAGCATGCTGGGGATGGAACCTCAGGTCCCTAAGTTGCTTCAATCTGCTGAGCTATCTGGCTAGTCCACCAGCTTTGATAATTACCATCGGGATTTTGCTCCAGAATATTTGGGAAAGTCTATGGCTCCCCCAGAAGGCTGTGGCTCTCCTTTGTAGCCTTCATTCTGGGGACCTACTGCTCACTTATTTAACATTTACAAGGGGTCCAGCAGGATGGGTCAGTGGTCTAAAGTGCCTGCAGGCGGCTGTAGGAACCGCGGTTCGATCCCCGGCACCACATGTTGCGCCAGCCCTGCCCTTAGGGCAGGCTGAGCCGGCCATAAAAATAAATAAACAAACTAACATTTACAAGCTTACTTCTCTTTTACACAGTGAGTGCTAATTCTTAGATAGACACAAAGAAATATGATCAATTATGGAACCAGGATTTTGCTTATTTTAACCCAGCAGAACATCATCTTAGTTCTTTAAATTGCAGGTTCCTTGTCTTCAGCCTACTTTTCAACAAATTTTCTGGCTTCAAAAATAGAGCATAAAAGTACTGTATCACACAGTGAACTCTTTGTACTGAGAATATCTCTCTAGTCATGTTGCCATTAGATTCTGAAGTTCCTTTCAGAATTGGGGTGCCCACTTTCCCAGACACCAGAATTTCTGGCTGCAGAAGGTCCACAACTGAGCCTCTACCCAGCAATTTCCCACGGACAGAAAGTCTACCACAGTCAGTTTTGAAGGTCTTCCCTGAAGAAACTCTGCACCCAATGACTGTTTTATTTAGCCTCTTTGCCTCCATCTTGGACATCTCTGAAGCACCAGTATAGTGGTATGGAGCCTGCCAATATCAGTTGCTATCCCTGTTGCAACTGCATAATGCTTCAAGTTCTCCTGTTCACAGCCCTCATTATTTCATTTCTCCCATAATTTCTTTTGTAGAAATCTGTATGTCAGGTTCTACTTTCTATTGATTTTGGAGAACTGACAAAAATGTTCATACTGGAAATGGTCCTATCAAGCACACTATAGACTGGGACTTAACGGCCTCATTAGCTGCCCTCCAGTGGGCAGTGTAGGTAAAGTACAGTTGCCCCTAGTGATCCACAGAGGTGCAATTATTATTGCTCTTACCAGGGATGATTACAAATGAATGCTAGCTAAAAAGACTGTACCACTTGGTGCATTATCTCAGGAGAGTTTGAGAAGTATAAGGTAAGTAGAGATCATGAAGATGATGAATTTGAATGGCTGTTCTCATGCTATTGACACATCAGAGAAAGACAGTCAAATGCTGAAGAAGAGTAAAACACACACATAAAAAATATCTAAGTTAGTGAGTCTTATTGGCAACATATAAAAAGACTCATCCCCAGCAATGAAAGTGGTGGACTGGACCTTGCACCTAATGACAAAGGTAGCAGAGCTTCACAGAGGATGAATTCTTAACCCTGACCACTTTGCTTCACAAAGATGAACTTGCAAATTTGGGTTTAAATTTCATATTCAAATTTATTCCTGGGAAGGGAAGTCATGTTGACATGAAGAAGTAGCACAGCAAAAGTGTTCAGGAATGCTACTCTAGTTACGGTGGCACAGCCCCCACCTCCTCAGAGAGCTATACATTAAGAAAAGGGGTGTATCCAAAGGTTTTGAGGTCTCTCTGGCAAGGTTTTTGATAGGTTCTTGCCATAGTATGAATTGCTGAATCATTATGGTGGTCATCGAACATGGCTGAAGACCTTAAAACAACAGCTTATCTTCCCAAAGACCACCTCCTCCTTCTCCAACTCAGCCCAGGGTACAATTTCCTTCCACTTGTCCCACCATCTCTGGGAAGGCCCCAATCAGCTCCTCAGGTAAATCTAAACATCCTCCTCAAATCCCACCCCTGTTAAAAGGTCATAAAAGCCTCAGCCTCCCTTTGTTCCAGATTCAGAGAATTCCTTATCTTCCCCAAATTCTCTCCATGTCCTCCAAGAGAATAAAGCCCTTTTCTCTTTTTCCTTCTGCCTGTTTCTCGGCTGTGACACCGAGAAAAACCAATCAGTTTTGTGCTCAGAGCATTAGCTGAGTGCTTGAAGCATGATGAGAGCCCTCTTTAGAGTGGCAGTGTCTGGATGCCAGGTATAAGTAGAGTTATGGCTCATGCCTGGCTCCCAGAGGGTTCAGTTGGTGGTCCTTTCTCTATTTAGCAAATGCATACTTTGGACAGATATTTGCATTAGTTGGCAGGAACCATTTGGCATGTGGCAAAGCAGCAAGCAAATACAGTCTATGAAAGTGCCATTCCTCAATCTATGAAGGTGGATCAGAAAGAGTCTTGCATCTTGGTATAATCTTGGGTGACCTATGGCTTTGGTCACCTTTATATTCCCTTTAATTTACCAATATAGTTGCTACATAAAGGTAAATGGATCTTGGCAGAAAATAATGCTCTGCCTGCCATCATCTCAAGCACTAGCCCAACTATAGACACTGCCAGGTGTGGTACATATGCCCAAGCACAATAAATGGTCTCAGAACCACAGTATGCTAAGCTGATTTTATTCAATCCCTATGAGAAACAATTGCCATTTATGTGTGAGGTCTTCCTCACTGCTCTTTGCCTGTAAGCATGTCCATTCCCCCATTCTGTCATCACATGGGGCAAGAAACTCCCAAATAATCATATTGGTTCACAGCATTGAAAATGCAAATCGGATTTGAAGATCATTGTGAAACACTTGTTTTTGAGTGTGGGTGATAAGCTCTAAAGACTCAAGTTGTCCCATAGCACTAAGGTTTTTGATCCCAGAGGTCCAGGGCATGTTCAAAAATTCTTCCAAATTAAAAGTCAGATTTTTTTTTTCTTTTTCATTTTCCTCCAAATGCAAAGAAAGAAGCAGACTTAAAGAGGTGGCACATTTTACTCTTGGGAATAGTGTGCTAATGCATTTATTGAGTGATGTAAAGCTTGACAGCTTTGAGTAGAACCCAATCTTGTAAATACACAACACTGGTAGACTCAACCATGGACTTTAGAGGATAAAACACAACAGATGTTACAGTGAGATTTGGAGGGGAAAAGTGACATTCTGTAGAGTCATGGCAGTCCTTATGGAAGAATCACAGCCTTCTCCAGTTTGAGATCAATCCCATGCCATCTGAAGTTTAGAACTATGCACAATATTCACCATCCTGGGTAGAGGCTACACTTCTGATCTGAAATGCAAAGTGACCATAAGTTCACAGATGACCATTGCAGGGGGTTCTGAGTACCATAACTCAGTAACAGATAGGTGTGGTGGTACACACCTCTGATCCAAGCACTCATGAGGCTAAGACAGAAAGATTGTCATGAATTTGGAGCCATCCTTGACTACAAAAGCAAGTTCAAGGTTAGCCTGCACTACGTAAGGAGACTACGTCTAGACCCTGTCTCTAAAAACAAAAACAAAATCAAAATCAAAAACAAAACCAAAAAAGCCCACCACCACCAAAAACTCCATTTCATTATAAATTGCCAGCATATCCTGGGTCACAAAAAACACAAAACCAGAAGCACAACCTCGTTGTGCCTCAACTAGAATGTCATCAACTTAATTTTTTTCTGGCTTCTTTCCTTTAGCTCATACCTATAACGATATAAGTGTCCTTAACAGCAACTGAACGAAAACGAAAAAGGCTGCATTATTTTTAACAGTTAAGCCAGCTCAGAATGTGGGTACAAGCTGCAAATGGACTGTTAATGTGTAGCGATCTTACTCATGGGCAACCCAGATAAAGGGCAGTGAGGAAAGATCCTACAAATAGACAGAATTTAGGAAAGTGTATTTGACCATCACTCAGAACTGGAGAGGTAGGTGAGGAAAACTAGATATAGATTCTTGGGCAATAAAGAAAAGTTTCACTGACTGTCAAGAATTCTGGAAGGAATGGTTGTGAAATATAAAAAAGAAGCCCTAACAGAGACCTATATAAAATTATGAGAATTTCATAAAATTATTATAGGGAACTGGGCATGAAGGGTGAAGATCTTTGTTTCACATAGTAATGAGGATTAAAAAAATAATAAAAGCATGTTATGTACATGGACCACTATACCAGAATGAATATCGTATTACTAATAATCACTGAAAAACAATGAGTTTGTTTGGCCCAATGGCACTCACCATGGGCAATCATCCAAGACAGTGTCTGCCATGGCTGCAGACTGAGAGTGCCTAAGAAAGATGGGAAATAACAGAGGATGGGCGTTGTCTCAGTAAGACACATTGTATAAAATTAACTGCCAGATTCAGACAGATGAAAATCCTTCAACATTTTCGAGATAGTTACTTTAATACAAAGACACATATGCAGAAGCAAAAATGAGACAGAAAGAAACAGCAGATGTCACTGAATCTTATAGTGACAGCAGTACACAACTATCAATAAGCTGTGACTAGAAAGATACTTTGAGACTAATCAATGGTGTCAGGAATGAAAAGAAGATGCTTGTGAAAATGAGTAGCTGCTTTTATATATGTGCATTAAATGGTAAGTGCTTCCCTAATTCATGAAGTATTACAAGGTCTCTGGGCTTTCTTCCTGCTATGAAAGAATGCTACAGTCCACTGAGCCCAGATGCCAGGTGCAGCCAGTCAACTTTGGAGGAGCACAGTCCTAAGGAGCTACCAAGCCAAAGAGCCAGATCTGAGCCAGGGCTGGTAGGTCAAGTTCGATTTTGTTAGAACTAGACAGAATCATACTGCTAGGCCCAGTAGGACCCAGGATGAAACCCACACATACAGTGAGGATCCATGTGTAACACAGGTGGTAGGAGGTAACTTGGGTAAACTAGTCTGCTTGGAAGACTCCAGGAACATAAAAGGCAGGTGCCCAGACAGAGCTAAGACAAACTAATTTAAACACAAACTCCCAAGTTAGGATCCACTTTGTTATATAGCTACAACGTTTTCTCTTATGGTTTAAAATATAGCCCCATTACTTACAAAAGTTTTCCAATTTCAAAATTAACCTAGTTGTCAAGTATTGCTAAGTGTACTACTGTAAATAGTATACTATATCTGCCTTAACCACATGTTCTCCCTTGGGTAATAACATAGGGAGGTACTTGGGTAATAACCTGACCAAAGTCTTGTATCAAAGGATGGACAACATCAAACAGAGACCAGTATCTCATTCTCAATCAAGAGACAAGGCAAGATCTTGGGACACACACAAAACAAGAATCTCTGGCACAGAGAGTTACCTAAAGAACAGATTCTTTGCAGAGAGGTTCTTATTACACTGATACAGCTACCTACTATCAAACTTTCACCAAAAAAGTATCATAGAAATCAAAATAAAGAGTTTTGTCTGAAGTAGAAAATGACAAAAAGAAGGAGCAAAATGCAATCCCAGGGCTGGTGAGATAGCTCAATGGTCTAAAGTGCCTGCTTAGACAAACTTAGGCAGGCACAGGGAACTGAAGTTTGATCTCTAGCACCACATGCCATACCAGCCCCACCCTCAGAGAAGGCTCAGCCAGCCAGCCAAAAAAAAAAAAAAAAAAAAAACAAAACTCAGCCCCTGAGCCCACCCAGAAAGAACAGACCCAAGACACTTCAGCATAAAGGTAACTGGAAATCACACACCTGAAATCTCTGAAATAAAGAAACAAATGCAGAAAGGGTATGGAGGAAATCAGATCAGAAATAATCTCCCAGATTTAAAAAATGATAACAATACTGAAAGAATTACTAAGTGCTTCTAAAGAAGATACTGACTTAAAAAATAGAGAATACAAAGATAATGGAAACCCTGAATGAGAAATAGAGGTAAGAAATAGAATACATGAAGTGAATGTAAGCAAATATGTAATAAATTACAAACACCATTAAAACTTGGCAAAATCATGTGTATGAAAGTAAAGTTAGGCTTTCAGACTTTATAGATAGCATAGCAGCTAGTGACAAGGAAAGGAAAAATTTCCACCAGGAAATCTTTCTGGGCAGGCTCAGGGCCTGATATTTCCTGTTTTTAATAATCAAACAGCTGTAAGATGATGCAAAGATGAACAACATAACACTAATAGGTAGCAATGAGAAAGAAGGAGCCAATGAAAGCGACATAAAAGCAATATGGGCAGAAGTAGCAGCGGAAAATTTCCCAAATATGGGAAACAATCTGGCATTCAGGTAACCAAAACATGCAGAACTCCAAATAATATCAACCCAATTAAGACCATGTGAGAGTCTCTTGGATTCAGCCCAAGCCAGAAAAGCCTTATCCTGTTCTACCTAAGGGCCTGAGTCTAGCCTATCTCCTCCTTAGATTCTTTGATCCCAAGGTGCTCAGCCAGCCATGACGCCACCACTGCCAGTTCTATCTTCTGTATCACAGCCTTCTGCTCTATGGCCAGCAACTACTTCTGATTCTCTTAATGCTGAAGAACACCACCCATATTTTAGATGGGGCCCAAGCCTGTAAAGCAAGTTCAAGATCTCCAGGCAGTCTGTGCTGCTGCGATTGCCCTCTGTACATGTTTTCTCAGTTTTCTGTCACCCACCGACTGCTTGTACACCTGACTGGACCTAAAAAATGCTTTCTTCTGCCTTTAAGTGGATCCAATTCACCCACCAACCACCTTAAAGGAAATTTCCTCAGTTCTGGACTACTTTGACTCAACCTCCAAGAGGTTCAAATACTTGCTTCCTCTTCACAGCATTTCTGGTGGATGACACCCAAGCTGCATGATAGACAAAAGTTCTGCTACAGTATCTTGCAGAAAATGGCTCCATGATCTTATTAGCCCCCGTCCTTCTGATCAGAAAAGCTGAAAATCTCACCTTAGATGGAGACATAACTGTCCAAGAGTCACAGGCTGTCCTGGGATGAACTGTTCCCAAAACATAAACACCACTTGGCAGATGAAGAGTACACCTTGTTTATGGAGGAAGTGGTTCTTTTTTATGAATTTAGTACAGGGTCTACAGGGTCTACAGGATCTCACTACACAGATTAGGCTCATAGTGACTCTCCTGTTTTCAGCCTCCCAAACAGGAATACCGTCATGTGCCATCACATCCAGTCTCAGTTGACATCTCAGTGTGTCCCAGGGTTGGGGCTGGCATAGCACCCTGAGATCAAACCCCAGTCCCTGCACATACCTAAGCAGGTGCTTTAGTCTGCTGAGCTATCTGGCTTGGCCTTCTGGAGGAAGTAGTTGTGTTAAGAAGAAAGTCTGACAGGCTCCACATGTCATGTTCACCTTGAACCAAACTGTTCACCTACTGGCCAAAACTATCCTGCAAGGATGATCTACCTAGAAAACTGCTTCCTGGTGCTCTTTGGAGACTTGCCACCAATGACACAAAACAATCTAGTCCAGAGGCCTAAGGTCTTCTGAAGATTCAGTTGACTAAAACTCTGGTAGTCCCAGAAGATCAGAGCCAGACTTGCCCACGGTGTTTGTTCTGCGAGATCAAGCTACTGTGTTGACACCCAAACTCCTGCATCCAGCTCAGGCTTTCGTGTCTATATCATGGCCCTGACCTCCTGTTCCCTACCCATTCTGAGAACCCAGTAAAGAACACAGCCAGTGGAATTTGGGGGTTATGGGTAGGACTTCCAGGGGTAACTCCAAAGAGAGCTCCAGTCCAGTTTGCTGAGCAAGGTGTTTTTATAGATAGGGTGGGGGATTAGTGGAACAGGCTTAGGTGGGGTGACACAAATGTGAGGGGCTGAGATTCACGGAGTTAGCACGTGGATGAGTATGTGTCTGTAGCAATGAGTGCTATGACCAATAGGGGCAGTGAGTGTGTCACATCCAAGCCTAGTCGACCTTGTTCCTGGAGTCAGGAAGTGGGGTGCAGGATGTAGGAATGTGTTGTGATTATTCCCAGAGCTCAGGCACTTAGGTAACTTGCAGGGAGATGAGGACAGACTTAAAACAGAGCCTTCAGAGGGTCCTGGCTGACCCTACTCAAGGCACCTAGGATCATACAGAGGAATACATCCATTGTCAAGTGTATATGCATGGATTAGAAAATCCTCTGAGGTCTTTTCAGGCCCGTGGGAGTCCAGGTGGTTACATCACCTCAGGACCCTCCAGGAGCCATAGGAGGCATTAGTCAAGGTCTTCAAGCCTCAGAAGAAAGTTTAAAATCCCCTGGCTGAAGTAGTTTTACAAAATAGGTGAGTTCTCAGAATTCTTTTCAGTTCAAATAGGAAGAACTTGTCAGATAACCATGAAGCCAGCTTCTTTTAGATAAACAACTTGCAAGAGGTAGAAATAAGTCTTACCAAATTGGAATATCTACTTGAAGTCTGCAACAACCTCAGTAATATCCTTTATCAAAAAGTTTGGCTGAGTCATTCTAGTTTGCTATGGGGAAGCAGGTGGATCAGGAAACTTACAAGACTTATCATCAAAATTTTGTGCCCTCATCCTCAATTTACTCTTGGCCCATGCAACCTGTGGTAGATTAAGTAATGAGCAACTTAGGATGCCCAGCTGCACTGAATCAGCATGGGTCTGGATATGGATGGCCCACCTGGGAATACAGCCAAGAGCATAAAAGGAGAACTGGAGGGGAAGATACTGTGCTTTTGATTCTTCTACAGAAGCTTGTCATGTTGTGTAGGGAGCGGCTGAGGCTGAAAATTGGTCACACATGTCGGGGAGAGCCAAGGCTGGTCTGAGAACAAAGAGCTCCTGAGACAATACAGGCTGCTTCAGTCCACCAAGCGATGAGTGGCCAGCAGAGTAACATCACGCGACACCAACACTATCAAATGTACAGATGTATGCCCCTATGGTGGTTCAGTAGCTTCTTTTGCCCCTATCCAGAGAAGGGACCTGACCTCACTTTTTCTCTCTTACCTTTAGTTTTTCCTAACCTCTTACCATGCTTCTCCCTGGGAACTCCAAGAGCTATGCTGGGACATGGCATATGACCCTGAACATGGTCTGAATTGGGGTGAGAAGAAATAGTGGGTGAGAGGACACTTTTCATTGTGTGTGCAAAAAGGGAAAGAAATGCATTGGCAGTATCAGTATGCAGCACAAGAGCCCACTGGTACTGGCATCATGGGATGTAAATCTTGCAGAAGAGAAGTTCACTAGGGCTGGAGAGATAAATGAACTTAGGAGAGGCCAAAAGGAAAGAGGTGTATTGATTTTACCAGTTGTTAAACATGGGACAAGTAGAGTCTCAAGAACCACCTTTGCATATAGATGTATGCAGAAATGTTTGTGTATTCTTTCTCCTTGTATTTACTTTTTTGAAACAACCAAAAGGATTTGGCTTGGATCACTGATGTAGAAGACCCATTCTTGGAAATTTCCATCAGGGGCCGCCTTGGCCACAACAAAGATGGGGGAGCTTTTCTTAATTCTTTGTCAGCCCTTTCCTCCGCTTCCAAGCATATCTCTGACCTCAGACAGCAGAGGCTTGGATCTTAGTCCTTACTCCAGAATCACATTTCTTTTTCTTTTTTTTTTTTGTCTTTTTGAGACAGGGTCTCGCTATGCAGTTGAGGCTGGCCTTGAGCTCACTTTTGTTGCCCAGGCTGGCCTCAAACTCGCACCAATCCTCCTGCCTCAGCCTCCCGAGTGCTGGGATTACAGGTGTGAGCCACCACGCCCGGCTTCACATTTATTTCTAAAATGTGTCCCCAGATTATTCCTACTGGAGTCTCTGGACCTTTGCCTGAGGGAGCAGTGGGACTCTCAATAGGCCTAAGCAATTTCATTTTAAAAGGTTTCCAGGTTTAGCCTGGTGTCATTAACGCTGACTAAACTCAGAAAAATTGAGGATCATAATTAATCTACTCAAAATACTGCTCAAATTACCTGAGACTGTGTTGTAGTTTGGGGTTTTGCAAGGGGAAACAATACAATACAGGATACATGTTTTATTTTATATTGAACCACCTAAAGAATCATATACAAGAGTTCAGTAAATCTGTCTACATACTAAAGATCAAAGAATCCAGTTAAGGGGCTGATCCCACAGTAATATCCTGCATGAGTCCCATTGAAGGCCTAGCATGCATAACAATGCCTCCCAAAAGTCCATCTAGAGATACAGAGCCCACAGCAATGTCCATTAGGCCTGCTTCATGGATCTGCATTGGGAAAGTGCAAAGGTCGGTGGTGGAAGCTAGAAAGTCTGTGTAAGCAGGAGGAAGGATATGTGCAAGTAGGCTGAGGAAATCTGTCCTGGAGTCAGGAAGTAACACTCAAAGTAAAATCAGAAGTCCTCCAAAAAGTATCACAGCCATCCTCAGCAAACATGGGGCCCTAGGCTCCTCCAGTGGTGAGGAAATTTGAGTTCAGATCAGGAAATCCAATGCAGCAAGCTTCTTCAGGAGACTGAGAAGTGCACCTTGTTGCAACAGCTTCCCTAATAACCTCTCCACAGTTCGGGGAGTTCTGCCTCTTATACTGCTGACAGCAGTCCTCAGGTGCGTCTCCCATTTTTTAAAACAAAGGATTTTAGTGAGATCTTGTACCAAATATATAAAAAAGAAAATGAATGAGAATAAACATGGAAACCCTTCATTTATTCAAAATGTAGAGCTCTTTTTAGTTAGGAATTTTCTCTGTGCCTGGACAAAAATCTGTCCATCTCCTCCTGCCTATTATTGAATCTAAAATCCAACACAGAGGTTGGCAGTAGGATATCCAATGTGATCTGAATAAATCTGTATCTGTATTTATCAATGTAATGAAGCACTGGTTTCTGGTTCATGAGGTTCCTCTTTTCTCCGTGGGACAGACAGGTCATCACCCAGAGTCACTCCCACTTGGAGGAGTTGCCAGGGATGAAGGTATTGCAAAAGAGGAGGTGGCAGTAGCCCAAAGGCAGGCAGGTCTCAGCGTGCACAGCAGATTGGCACTGTTCAGATTAGCGGCCCACAGGCTGAGCTGTGGAGACATAAAGAACAGATAAGCCTTTTGAAAATTATAGAAGTGGTTTCACTTCCACACACTAACAAAAATTACTTTGGGACCTTAATTTAAGCTCCAGCATCACAATCAACTTGTGTCAACAAGCTTACATTCAGGCTTATATTTTCTATCTTATTTAGGAAACAGAGTTGCATTTGTTTAGGAATGACCAGACTACTATACAAGAATGTTCCCAAGACTGCTACCCAAATATCAAAGAAATCAATGAGCACATAATAAGCATATATATTTGTTAAGCATATACTCAGTTCCAGATATTTGTCTAATTACTTTTTCATACATTAATTACTTTTATCCAGTGAGAAGATGTTTGCAATTGAAAGAAAAGAAAAATAAAAGTCTGCATATGAAACAAAAATTGGCTGTTTTTCTGACTATAAGTTGTGCCACAGGCTTGGATATTTCCGACATTTATGAAGCAATGACAATAATTAATTGCATGAGGATTTAAGAGAACAAAAAGATTTTAAAGTCAGGTAGGGTCTGAATAAGACAGTCGATTCAACAGCACATAGCTGAATTGTGGTCACCAGGGATTTGCCTCTTTTAATGTGTGAGGCCAATACGTTAAGCCTCATTACCTCAGTCACTTCGAATTATGTTCCCTAATTTAATCAAATGTGAAGTTAGCTCAAAATGCTGCTGTGTTCTCCGGCATAGTCAACAGGGTGAACTCTGTTCCTGAACAGAGTACTGATGATGGTAACCTGATTACGTTCAGCCTTATTTTGGCCCATGAGGCCACTGCCTCTTTTCCTATGTCTTTTCTCAAAGTTATTGAAAGTTAAAACCCATGAATTAGGCTGGATATTTAAGCACCTGCCTGTTAAGTGCAAGGACCCAGGTTTGATCCCTTGTACCACCTGCTGTGCTGGCCTTGGGCACCCAGCCAGTCACTGAAACCAGGCATGGTGGTACACTGGGGAGGCTGAGACAGGATCACTAGGAATCTGAGTTGCATAGTGAGTACCTGTACCAAATAAACAAAAATATTTTTTTTTAAAATTCCATAGGAGAAGACAGAGCACTGCATCAAAGGGAGGCTTTAGTCTCAGAGTTGTGGAGAGTCTTAAATGTGCTCTTCTTTCTTTCACAAATACGCTGCCACTTTAGTAACTAAATCTGATTGGGGGCTGAAGAAAGAACTTGCTTTAGGCCCAAGGCCTTTTGTTTTTCATTTTTATATAGAAAGAAAAGGTGCTATTATCAGATTTCAGGACACATATTGAATTAAAACTGTAAGTGTTCATCTGAAAATAAGTTAAATGGAGGATGTAGGAGGAGATGGGGAGAAAGAATGGCTATGCCTTAGGCTCCTTTTCTACTTCCCCTCTGGTCAGTTACTCTAAGGATACACTAGAAGAAGAGTCAAGTTTCTCTTAGAATAGCGTTTTACATAAAGTGGTGCTTGGACAACATCAGGAACACCTGGTAATTTTTCAGATGTGCAAACTTTAAGGTCTTTGAATCAGAAATGCTGGGGCCGACCCCATCAACTGGTGGCTAACAAGTATCCAACTGATCCTGATGTCTGCTGAAGTCTGAGACTCACTGGCTGAGGCTGCTTTTATAGCTACTGCATCTGTCCTAGGCTGAAAGTCCATAATGTTTGGAGGGTCGTTAAATTAGTGTGGTTAATTTAAATGCAGAAACATAGGTCATACAGTCATTATGAGCTATTTTTGACCCCATGGAGTGGTATCAAATACCCCATGTACCAACTCCCTGCAAAGGAATGTAATCATTATGTACTGGAAGCATGCACCGTACAAATAAAAAATAAAAATGAAATATTGTAAAAATGAGTAGTCTTATCAAATCATCAAATATCTGGTCAATATTGAAGTTCCAACGTTGCATTTTTCTTGGTCTCTTTTCTTTCTTCTTCTTCTTCTCCTTCTTCTTCTTCTTCTTCTTCTTCTTCTTCTTCTTCTTCTTCTTCTTCTTCTTCTTCTTCTTCTTCTTCTTCTTCTTCTTCTTCTTCTTCTTCTTTTTTGCCATTAAATTGTTCCAAATAAGGTTAATACATTAACTAACCTTGTCAGATCACAAGTTAAATTTTTTGTTATATAGGTCTTGCGTTAACTTGGTCTTAACCATCAAGTCTAACCATGAAGTATAAAAAGTAAAGCCATATTAATATGCTGAGCTGTAAGAGACTCAAGTCAGCAGCTTCCAACACTGCCAGTTCTGTGGATAGCCCACTACTATTATGGACTATTGGACTATATATACAGCTACTTTCTCTTAGTTCAATGAGAAGAAAGATTTGTACTAATAGTGTTTAGAAAAGATATCATATCTGCATCTTGTACTCTGAACAACTTACTACAAAGACAATATGCAAAGTATTAATTATTGCAACTATCCTACTAATCTGTTTTGAAGCTCTCATTGTCGTTTATTTCTCATTAAAATTAATAAAATTTTAAAAATAAAGATAAAAAAGTGAATACATTGAAATCAGAAAGAAAGAAAAGCCATTTTCTCTCCCAGGAATTCCACTGTTGGCTGTTTGTACCTCTCCTAAGCAGAACATCTATCTATTGCTTTCTTTTATCTTCAATTGTTCTAAGTGCAGCCAACATTTTAAAACTTATTTTTTAATGTGTAAGTGTATAGTGCAGTCTAGTTTTACAAAATGAGTAAAGACCTTTATGAAATGCATCAGTATTATCAGAAGTTGTAGAATTTCCCACTAAGCACTCTTCGTGGAAAGCCTTTTCCTTTTGTATTACTTTTATGAGATTCATTAATGTATGTTTTTAAATACAGCTGTACAAAATTTATTTTCTTTGCTGATACGATTTCACTGTGTAAATAAAGAGTTAGTAGTTTCCAATTCAGGGATATTTCTGCCACATCTTTTAGTGAAAATAGATGTATATGAATTAGAGGTCAGAATGTTTTTTTTTTTTTTTTGGTTTTTTGGGTTTTTTTTTCCCATTTAAGGCTATCTTTCTCTGACTAAATATTTATAGATCTGTTTTCTTTTTGAATTCAGAATGTCGTAAGGAATTGTTAACTTTCCAATAATTTTCCCTGGGGAAGTAATTATGTTTATCATGTACTAATCTTTTTAAAATCTAATTATTCTTTTTTTCTTTCATTTTTAACTCTTTCTCAGTACTTCATTTACATTTGTTATTCATGTAAGCTCTCTATTTTTGCATTCTGTTTGCACCATTTTCCCTAATTCTTTTTGTACTGTTTTTTTCTGCAACTTTTAGTTTCATTTTACTTGCCTTTTGTGTGCAGAAAGATTGGTCTTTTTGCAAATGCTTATCTTTCTCTCTTAACTTGCAATCTCTTTTTAAATTTTAAATAACTATTTCCATAGCTAAGCTGGTACTCTCAAAATTCCAGTCTATTTACTTGCTATCTTTTGCAAAGTGTTTTAAATGGTCTCATTGCTATTTCTTTCTCATTAATAGTAATAAAAAAGTATTTTGCTGGGTGATAATTGTAGATAATTACGAAGCATAAAGTGGTGTTACTGCATTTGCATACAGTGCTGCATGACTGAGTCAACTTCATAACATCATCCCCATTACCTTAAGTAACTGTCATTTATTCCTCCAGAGTTTCCTAACTTCAGCCTTGTTCTCTTGCAGCATCTTCCCTTTCCCCCAGCGTCAGCTCTGGTTACCACTGTTCTACCCTCTGTTCCTCTGAGATCGATTCTTTTAGATTCTGCCTCTAAGTGAAAACATAAATTGTCTTGTTTTATCTTTTATCTCTTTTCTTCCTAGAATTCACTTTTTTCTATTATCTTCTTAATGTAAAACCATTTATTTACTTCTTTTCTCATTCTCCAAGAATGAATACTTTCAAGACTATGGTCATTTTTAGCAATGTAGTTTTTTTATCTATTTAAATTTTTGAGGACATACTGGAATGTGAACTCAGGACCTTGAGCTTTCCAGACAGGTGCTTGTGCTGCTGAACTATGTTCCTAGCTTCACAATTTAGTATTTAATTGATCTTTGTATTTGGATTTTTCTCTCCAGAAATCTCATTTCCCTCTTACTTAAGCTTAAGAAAAAAATGACCAATATATCTATAAAAGCCATATTCTAACAACATAAATACATAGGATAGAAGGATTCTTCTTGCATTTTCTCTTTTTGCTCATGAATTTCCCATCTTTGTCTAATTTAGACAGAAAGCCTGCCTACCTGTTTCAGTTCTCAAGTTATTCAACAGCTTTTGGTTGAAGAAATAGTGGTGGACATGAAGCATTATAGTCCACTAAGCTGAGTGCATATTCTGCTTAGGTACTGTGATACTGGAACAAATTCAGTGTCAAGAAGCTCCCTCTGCTATGCCCTTTCTGTTTGGTGGGATGGCATATATTTTTTTCTCATCTTCAGCTTCTTCCTTTGATGCATTACAATATATGTGGCTGACACAGCAGAAAAGAAAATTCTCCAAAGCAATTGAGCCCCATCTCATCGATGATCCACATTTAGGCCTCGCTTCTCCACGTTGCCATTGCTAGGAGTCCTCCAAGCCAGAGAATGCTGGGGAGGGGATCCTGGGACCACTTCAAGGGATCAGTGGCATCTCCATCTGCACCAAGCTGGTTTCCAACTGCTATAGTTGCTCTTCACCTCTTTTAGTCCTTTTACTTTCGATATAAGGAATATTTAGGATAATACTCCAGAATTATCTCTTCTCATAATTTTTATTGCAGCACTATTTCCTCCATTTAACTAGATATTTTTGCTTTCTTTCAAAGTTTTGTTTGCTTTTAGAAACATGAGCTGTATAGTACCAGATGGACATTATTGCCAAGACTTAGTGCTGGAAAAATTTTCTTAGATAATTTGACCTCTCTGTACTCTTTAGCTGGCTTTGATGGTTAACAGGAAAAAGCCGTTAGAACTGATTTCACTTTGACCCACTAGATCTTTGTAATTTTTACATTAGAAGTTCTCAGGCTCTTCATCCTTTTTTATAAAAATGAATCCTGCATAGATCTAAACTTTAGAGGGTATATCTTGAGACGGTTCACTACTTTCTTTATATATGAATCCGTGTGGTTTTTCATAGGTTAGATTAATGAACATAGACCTTAACTACGGTTGGAGCAACACCCTTTCCATTTGCGCACTTTCTTTTCTTTTCTTTTTTTAATACTCATTTTTACATATGTGTAGAAATCTTCTTCTGAGAGTACTATTTCAACTTACTTTGTTACTAAAATTTCTGTTGCAGCAATACGGCAGGAAGTAGTTTTCCATAGGAATTCAGTTTTAGTTTGTTTCTCTAAGCAGTGCATTGCATATATTGAAATATATATATACATATACACATATATATATACATATACACACACACATATATGCACATATGTGTGTGTATGTGTAATCTGTTGGACTCTAATGGCAAAGATGATGCCGAAAGCTATTTTAACATTGAATTTGTACTAGCATCTTTCTTTACAATTTCCTCTTCGTGGTGGATTGGCAAAAAGCTAAAAGAAATTCTAATCTAAAGATAAACCAATAGAACAGCAGTTCTCAACCTGTGGGTCGCGACCCGGGCAGTGGTCGAATGAATGCATAATGCATATCAAGTATTTACAGTCCGAATCATAACTGTAGCAAAATTACAGTTTTGAAGTAGCCACCAAAATTATTTTTTGGTTTGGGATCACCACAACATGAGGAACTGTATTGGGGAGTCACGGCATTAGAAAGGTTGAGAACCACTGCAATAGAATATGCTTAGTTCTACTGCTTTATCTGTTTAAAGATCAGGTATAGCTCTCCCTGCTGGATTTCAAAGGGAAGGATTTCAGTGTTTGCAGGCACTTCCTCGGTACATAGCATCCTGCAGCACAGATCATGGTCTTCATGCAGCCATGGCCAGTGGCCCAAGTTCCTACACGTACAAAAGGCAGACCAGTGGGGAGGAAGACAGAAATAGTTTCAGGTGTGTCTAGGATATGCCTAGATATTCTCCAACAAAAAACTGGGAAAAATATTTGACTCATTATTCAAGGCACTAACTAGAAACTCCTTAGTCCTTTTCCTTTGAAATGTTTGCCAGTTCTACATCCTTCCTTGGAGAAGTAACAACTAGCCACTAATTTACCTTTTTAGGATTCAAATTCTGGAATAAGAATTTGGCAATTTGAATGCAAATGTGACACCAATATCATTGCTACACAAAAGTAGCAAGTGGCAGACATTGCTAATCAGTTTGAGTCTGCTCCTTCTGCCTCTCCTCAATAGAACATTCCAGAAACGCCCCTCCTCTCCCATCAGTTAGGGTCAGCATATGAGATGTACCTACTCTGCCATCCTAGAGTTTAATGAGTTGCTCAATCTCCATAGTACATTATATTTTAAAGAAACTCAATGAGGCTACCCAAACACCATAATGCTTTCCAGTTATTTACTGAGAAATATCCTGCAGTCTTTGAAGGTATCAGACAACCTAACTCACTTTGAGAAAACTTAGGAAGCAATTGTATAACATACTCTTGGCCTGGAGGATTTAGATTGTCACTATTTTAATTTTATTGATTCATTATAAGAACATGGTATTAAGAGATTCCTATAAGGAGGAACAATTGAAAAAAAAAACAACAAAAAACAGGAAAGTAGTTTATTTAATCTCTTTCAAGAAAATCTGCTGAAAACTCCGTAGAAGTTTCCTGATTTAGAACAACTTTCCCAGTGAAGGCATTCAGAGTTCCTTCATTTTCAGACATAGTACCACATCCCCAGCAAGCACACACTACAGATATCCTCAGGAAAAACACATTAACTTTTGGGTTTATTGACACATATGTGTTTATACTTGTGCAGGTACAGTATAATTTGAAGTATGCATAGAATATCTGATGACTAAATCAATATAATCAGCATTTCTAGCTCCTCAAACATTTATTAATCTGTTTTGGGAAACCTTAATTGTTCTTTTCTAGATATTTTAAAATATGTAGTAACTTGTACATTTTAGTTACTTGTTGTACTATACAATACTTGTGCTCATTTTTTTTTTATCTAAGTGGAGTTTGGAATATGGTATTTTGACCACTACTTTGCATTACATAAGAGGACGGGCCTGAGCTATCACCAGCTCAGGCTGAGCACATCGGCTGGGGTTTGATCCCTGCTGTGCCGTGCAGGACTCATCCACAGGTTGCGCTGAGACAAAAGTGAGACTGGGTGTGGTGGCGCGTGTCTGTAATCCCTACACTCCGTAGGCTGAAATCAGGAGAATCATTGCAAGTCTGATCTGTGTAATAAGACCCTGTAGACCCTTCCATAAATACAGAAAATAAAAGCCCCAAATAAGCCACTTACATACGAAATATTCAGTGCCAAATTTTTAAGAAAAATCACAAAGAAGAAAATAAAAATCAACTTATTTTATCTTTGAAAATCTGCTATCCACAGTATTAATATAGATATTTCAATAGAAATCAGTAGTCAGTATATATATATATATATATATATATATATATATATATATATATATAAAACCCTGCTTTATAACTGCTACAAGTGGCCTAAGCTATAGCCTTTTCCTCCCTCGTAGCCCATTTTTGTCCATTGACTGAAGATTTTGAGAAGTTGGTTTCTCACCTGACAGAATTCCTCAAGCTCTAAAGACCATGAAAGTGCAAACTGGAACAGGGTTTCTGAAGCTAACCCTTGTGTTCTTTCAATTTTTCATGAGAAACAAAGACTTTAAATCTGGACTGGAACCCAGAAATTTGAATTAGAACTAAATAAATGTCCAAATTTGTCAGGCTCCAGTTTACTTAACAGTTATAACATTTTGCTTTTATTTATTATTATTATTTATTATTTTTTAAAGATTTCCATTTGAATTTTTATGCCTAACCCCATCCTTTTGCATAGAGTATAACCTAGAACCAAGGGATGCTACCTTATGTTTATTTTATTTATTTACTTATTTATTTTTGGTATTTTTAGGGAAGGGTCTACAGAGTGCTCAGGTGCTCACTAGTGGATCAGACTCATAGTGATCTTCCTGTTTACAGTCTCCCAAGACTGGGATTACAGGCACACACCACCATGCCCAGTTCAATTGCCGTCTCAGCTTGCCCACAGGTTGGGGCCAGCATGGCAGGCCTGGGGATCAAACCCCCACCCCTGTACCTGTTTATAGGTGCTATAATCCACTAAGCTATTTGGCCAGCCCACTGGCCAAGTGTTTAAATCAGTGTTGTTGTCAAGGGAACATTGTAATGGAGGAGAATGAATGGATTGCATCAGTGTATGACTGTTACTGCTTTTGGGTGTTATTGGCTAGGCACAGAAAGGGTAGGACTTCAGGAGTTGTATTTGCTTATGCTAAGCATTCTCACTCTTCAGTGCCAGAGCCTTTAAGATGATTCTCCTTTCCCTTTGAAATGTTGGCCAGTGTTACATCCTTCCTTGGAGAAGAAGCAGCTAGCCACTAATTTGCCTTTTTAGGATTCCTGTGTCTACTAAGCAGTAATTCTCTCCTTTTCTATAGATCAGAAACCATTTGATCAATAATAAGAAAAAATCTGTAGGAAATTCACTGTTAGGGAAACTGATCTCTCAGTGATACAGGACATGAAGAAGGTACATGTTGTATGCATGTGTGTCTACCTGGAATGGCTGGTAGACTCGGAAGGATGCTGCCTTCTTCATTAAAATCCAGAGACAAGGGATGAGGGGCCAGTTCTGATAATGTTTCTATGAGAGTGAGTGAAGCTTTACAACACCAGCCCCAAAAGAAAAACTGCCAGATCCTTGAGAAAACCACACCCATGAGGATGCCTGAAGTTTTTATTATCCCTTCCAAAAGTATTAGGTACACTCACCTGGTTAATGAATAATTCATCTTAGGCCCTGTGGTCTATCATTGTCATTCTATTACTTGGGTATCAAGAATGCTGCCAAGTAGAGACTGAGGTAAAGGTCAGGAGAAGGAAAATTCAGTGGTTTTATCTAGTTTATCTTTTTTTCTGAGTGAGCAATGAAAGAATTGCTAGTATATACTGCGTTCCCCATGATTTGGATAAACAAGGAAGCCATACCAAATGTCAGATTAAATATTCCACAGCTGTGGTGTTTGCAAGACTTTTCAGGGGCTACCATTTAAAGAAAGAACAGAATTGAACCTTTAAAAAGGTACTGTTTTCCCTTCCCTTGGCATGCTCCCTGTGCACAGCCAACAAGTGCTTCCACCTGGAAGGCCAGGACACTACTATCTTGTCCATGGAGGGTCAGTGCCAGCTGGCATGCCTAGAGCTGTGTTTCCAATCCCTCCAAGAGCACGAGGCCCACTGTGTGTTTTGAAACCCACAGCTACACCATGGTCTTATTTAACCCATGTCTTCTTTGGCCAAGAAGAAGTCATTTTAAGAAGGAATTTCCTTGTTCAAGTGTCTGTCATGTTTCAACAATGAGTTTGCAATTGCCGCGTGTGTTTTCAGTTTGGCTTGGCTCTGTAGAGCTGCTGAGAAAACTGGGGACAGGTTTGTTATTAAAACAAAATAATAAGGTTGAAGAAATCAGTCCTTATTATCATTGGCTCTGGCATGGTTTATATTAATTTCAACACTGTATTTCTAATGCTTTGATCAAGAAGCAGGAGGTGATGGTCTTCGATCTCAGTTGATGCAAGGACCAAGAAAGAGCCTCACAGACATTCAAGAATTATTTGATGTCAGGTGTTTTCAAGCTTTATCTTGCTGTCTTTCCTGGACACTCTGCTGAAATAGTGGCTCATTCTATTGACAGAACACTGAGTGCCGAGAGAGTTGTTCACTTATTCAAGGTCACAAAGGAAGAGTGCAGCTGTGAAGCCCAATGGCTTTGTCTCATCTCAGATCTGCCACTTAGTCTTTGTGACCTAGAGGAAGTCCCTTCACCGCCATGCTCCAATTTCTTCCTCTGCAAAATGAGAACAACAGCAGAGGGTCCAACAAAGTTGTGTGTGTAGAGTGATCAGAGCTGCAACCAGCTGCCAAGTTCAGCCACAGTGACGGTGGCAGAGACTGGAGCCAAGAGTGGTTCCTTTCCCAGTGGTTGCTGATGCCACGTCACCTCTAGAAGGTCAATGCCACCCTTCTCTGCAAGGAGATTGGAACCATTCCTATTATTCAGGGGACACAAAGTAGAAAAAAAATTCACATTCTGTCTTAGCATTTTTCTTACTGAAACAAACAAGGCCTGTGGCTCAGGTTTAGGTGTAGGCTTCTGCAAAAGAATCTTTCTCTGAAAAGAAACAGAGAGAAGAGAGAAGACTCCATGCGGGACATAGGGATGGTGTAGTTCTATCCTCTTGTTCTGCAAGACAGTGGCTTGGATTCAAAATAAAACTGCACAGTGTTGCTATGTGGTGTATTCTTCCGTGATAGCTAAGTCCTGCTCTATTCACTGTAGCAAAGGAGAACTTAACTGGTGATTGGTAATAGATGTCACTCACCAAAGTGCCCACCAGTCTGGTGCTCCCAGTCCACCAAGGTGCCCAGCTGTGCACTGGCTCTGGCATGCAGAGGAGTGTGATGCTCTCACTGTCCTTCCCAAGTTTCCAGGCAAGGAGTTGAACGAGCTCATGCAATGCAGACGCCTGGACCTCTATAGACACTGTTTAAACTTTAGATGCTGTGGAATCCAACCAGAAGGAGGCCTTATATACATTTCTAGTTATCACAGAAACACAAAGTGTTTTTAAGCTTTGAGCTTAGGTAACTTTCTTCGATAACCTTCAGCAAGAAAGCAAAATCCTCAAGTAAGGAGATTCATAGCACAACTAACCTGGTTAATCACTCAGAAGTTTTCCAGTCTTGCAAGAATTTTGTGGGTGCTAGTTGAACCAGTAACTGCCCCCAGGGACCTGCACCCAGAAGGGCTACCCCAGTTTTGGCTTTGCTACTCACAAGTGGTATGATCTTAGAGAAAGTTGCTCGACTTCTTTGAGTCATTTTTTTATCTGCACAATGGAGAGGAATATTATACATACTACAGGCTTGTCATCAAAACAGGAAGATATTAAGGTCTATTAAGGCCCTTCTTGTGCAGAAAAGTCTTTTGCTATTGGCTCATGTTACTACTCTTCATATATCACTTCCATTCATTTCTGAGAATTTTATATATAGTTTGGCTTTCAGAGTTTACATATCTTGCTTTGTAATTTGATGTTAATGAGTATTTCAGTAAGGAGAGGGCAGAAAAGAACAACACCAGTGAGCAATATTTCATTGCCCATCCCTGGGCAACCATAGTTAGCAAAATGAATGAGATGATACTTCTAACACCGTATGTGATATTCTCAAATTCAGAAATTGAACTGGCAATTGAGTTTGGGACATAGAATATTCTGTTTGATGGTAGGTATCATGGCTACTATTCTGCAGCATCTGAAAATTATGATATTAATAATCTGAGATTGTAAAGGCTAAGAGCTATGTCCACTCATTATTTCTGTAGGAAAAGAAATAAGATAATTGATGGCTCTTCTCTGAGGGTAGTACAAATATTATCTATGGGACATAGCTGTGACTAGTCACTTATGAGATATCATCTAAGCAAACACTCAGAGAACATACAAAACATTATATGAGTATGTGGTACCTTTCCCTCTCTTACAGAGTCTAATATCTGGCTACTCTTACCTAGAAGTAACCTCAACTCTAAATTTCAGAAGATTCTTAGCAAATTCCTTTTGCAATCAACACTCCTATTTCCATGCCTTTGCCCTCACTCCTCCCTCTACCTGTGGGAGAGAACCTTGTTCTCACACAAGCCTGTTTGCCTTATCTACCTATTTTAGACAAATGTGTTTGCAAATCTTCCTTTTCAGACGTGTCTAGCTAGATCTCCTTATCATACTGTACAAAATAACCATGTCCCTCTGGTCACTTTTCATCAATGGTTTTTGTTTTTCTTCAAAATACTTGCTATCACCAGACATGCTGAGGGGCTTATTATATTTGGATTGGTGCATTTATTTATTTTATTTTTGCTTTTTTAATGCTGGGGACCTCACATATACTAGGCAATATTCCACCACTGACCCATACCCCTATTTTCTACTTTTTAAAAAAAATTTGTTAACTGCTTTTGTGGTCCAGATATAAGCTCTACAAGAACATAGAAATTATTTGTTACTTTCTATCTTCTCAACATCTAGAGTAGCATCTAGCATACATCAGGTGTTTAGTTCATATTTGTCAAGTGACTAAATCTGCCCATTAATTCTCTGTATTGCAGTGGGTTATGTAAGATTCTTACCTTTCCCTCACAAACTATACAATTTTCTGATGTATTTTTATTTCTCTCTAAGTCCTGATATAGTACTTGAAATTTGCTGGGTGATTGCAATTTTACTGTGATTTTTATGGCCAATACATCATTATTGTGCGACCTACCAATGCTACAAGTTCATATTTTTATTTATGGCTGACATAGTCAGTTCGGACCATTAAAAGAATAGCATATACTTTGTGGCTTCAGTGACAGACACTTATTTTTCATAGTTTTGGAGAATGGAAAGTCCAAGATCAAGATATCAGCCAGTTCATTGCTAGTGAGAACCACCTTCTGGAAGAGAGACAGAGGGGTGAGAGCTCTGTTCTCACCTCCTAGTTTTATAAGGAAATTGGGACTCTGCCTCCATGGTCTCACCTTGCTTCAATACTTTCATAAAGGCTCCTTCACTAATGCCAATCACTGGCAGTGAAGGCTTCAATGTATTGATTTTTTTGACAAAATTATTCAGTCCGTCACATCAATTTGCACATGAGAAATCAATACTCATGGAACTTTTATTTAATTTTTTTGATAAGTTGCCTTTTTGTTACTAAGGATTTTTATTTTAAAATTTTATTTTAAAGAATAAAAGCAAAAACAATAAAAATGAAGGAACAGTAACACAATACATGTGGTGTAGAATTTCAAAGTAAGAATAGAAAATTAACAATAATGGTTGTATTATGTATTTTTTTAAAAGTTTTTATTCATTTTAATTAGAAAATAGAGTTAAAATTAAACAGTTTCAAAACAGGTTAGTATGACAGTTACAATAATTAATACATTCTATATTATCGTCTTCATAGTGGTTATTCAAAGAATAAGATGCAGATGTGATATCTTGTCTAAACAATATTCATATAAACCTTGCTTTTCATTGAACTTCACCTCTGTAATTCAGTGGTGTCCCTAATTTTCTGACCAAGGAGATTATGGGGCCACAGTGGAAAGTGAATGATAATGTATAGTGTGCCTAAGGAGAGTCACCTAAAGAGAAAACATTCAGGTTTTCACAGAGAATAAGTTGTTCAAGCAATGGCCATGACTCATCCATATGGCTGACAATGAGAAAAGATCTACAGAGCACTGTACATGGTTTCAGGGTAAATCCTGAGGGGATTTGAATGGCCTTGTCAAGTACAAAAGTTACATTTTTTAAGATATATAGGTCTTGCTTTAACTTGGTCTTAACTATTCAGCAGAAAAGTGTAACCATGAGGTATAAAAAGTAAAGTTATATTGATATGCTAAGCTATAAAAGGCTGAAGTCAACAGCTTCTGACATTGCCAGTTCTGCTGATAACCCACTACTATTATGGACTATTGGACTACATTGGGTTATTTTGTTGAATTCACGTACCTATAATATTTGAACTGATATCAAGTATGGCAAGGTGGTTTGAAGACTTCTCCAAATACAATTTCTGTAACAGCAATGGAACACCCATCTCTGACAAAACAAAACAAAAAAGGGGAATATAAATAAAGGATCAGGGCCAGAAACATGGTTCAGTAGTCAAAAATGCCTGCTTAGAGCCGGGTACAGTAGCACATGCCTATAATCCCAGTACTTGGGAGGTTGAGGCAGGAGGATCAGAGTGAGGTCAAAACCAGCCTGAGCTACAAAAGTGAGTTTGAGGCCAGCCTGAATTGCATAATGAGACTTTGTCTCAAAAAGACAGACAGACAGATAGATAGATAGATAGATAGATAGATAGATAGACAGACAGACAGACAGACAGACGGACAGACAGACAGACAAAGTGCCAGCTTAGGCAAGCTTAGACAACCACAGGGACTGTAGTTTGATCCCTGGCAACACATGCTGTGCCAACACTACCCCCAGGGCAGGCTGAGCCGGCCATAGTATAAATAAATAATAAATAAATAAATAAATAAATAAATAAATAAATAAATGACTACTTTGTAGTGAAAAAAATATATATGTGTGTGTATACAAATAGTATAGATATACAGCTATTTTCTCATAGCTCATTGAGAAGAAATAAAATTTTAATGGTTTGTACAAGATCAGAAATACTGAAGAAGTCAAAATTTAGGCATTCCTTTTCACAAACCCAACCTTTTGTGGTAGTGACCACTGTTTCCCATGTTAACCCATCAGGTTACTTTCTATTGCAAGTGGCATAGGGAAGCATGGTCACTGCTTCGGAGATGTGGAGGCGGTGGACCTTTGGGAAGAGAATAGTCCTTCACCATTAATGTGAAGGGACTTTTTAAATACTTCTTAAATTTTAATATAATTTAAATGTGTCTTATTCTCAAAGCTATGTCTTCACACTGTTATCCCCCCTCTTTACATTGAAGGTATGGGGGTCATCTGAGATAGCATGGCCCAAGGAGACTACCCTGCCACACCCTTAGAGAAACAGATTTTGAATTTCAGAGGGGCTCTCTTTTGTTTGACCCATGAGGAAGTCCATTTCATACCTGAAATGTAGCCATTGAAGAACCACTGTGTGCCCTTTCCTTGTTTTGCATTCTGGAGTGCACCTGAGTTAAGGAGAATGTGTTTTCCTCCTCTGAAGTGGAAACCATGGAAACCTCAGATGACCTATAGCCTCCCTCATTCACTCCTCTCTCCCAGATTACACATAGTAAACACGCACATAAGCTCACACACATACAGACTGTTGGTGAAAAAGTCCTTAAAGGTCACATATTTGTCCTAGATTTGATGAGTTCACTAATCCTCAGATACTCTGGGATTGTTGTTAAGCCTCAGAACTCCTGCAACTGTCATATGAAGCCAACCCAGATTCCAAATGTAATGTGATTTATCCATCACTAATCTCTGCATCTATTTATAACAGAAATACCTTATTTATTTTCAAGACAGAACATGTCACCCTGATATGCTACGGAAGCAAATTCTAAATCCTCACAGATCAGAGCATAAGATGGAGTTGCAAGATTGCAATGTAGAACCTCCCTTGCTCTCAGTGGTAAGTTGTACTACAAAAATAACTGCTTGGCTTTGGTATTACACAGACTAATTCAAACTCAATCCTGCATTAAATTCATAGCCCTGTCGACCCACAGCTATACACCCGCACTTACAATCAGATTCTGTCTTCCACTCTACTCGATGCCTGGGCAAAAGAAAATGAAACAAAAACTCAAACTTTCTTTAGTTGATGAGAATAACAATGATTAAACAAGTAACATTCCTTTCATTTGCATAACATCTGAGCTTGCCCCTGTACCCAAAAAATTTGCACAGGCCTAGGGTGACAGAAAGTGAGATTTTTCAGTGGAATCACCTGATGGGGAGGAGGGGGCCTCACTTTTTGGTACTCTTTCTTGGAAATGGACTCATCTTCACAGAGTCATGGAGGAAGAAGGAAAGCAGGATTAGACAAAAAACAACCAAGAGGCCCATTGTTGATTTTGCACCTACAGGATGGAAAATTTGGACGGAAAGACCATTGAGGACCATTGAAGCTTCAATATTCTCCAGTGACTTTATTTTACCCATATGCAATTCACTGTTGCACGAAGCCTGATCAAATTTTATTTCCTCACACAAACTCCAGCTAAAATAGGCTATTTCACTGATTTCTCTGTCTGGGAAATAAAAAGAAAGAGACAGACAGACAGACAGACAGAGGAAAAGAAAAAAAGAGAAGAAAATTATTTGAGGTTCAAAATCAAATCACAGCAAGTCAGTGGTAAAACATGTATTCAGTTATTTCATTCTCTGCCCTGTTACTGTAGATTTAAGAGCTGCATGGTAGATCACGTCTCTGCCAGCTGTCCATCCTATGTACTTCTAGCAGGCTGTAGAATTTTCCCAGGTTGCTGGACCACTGAGGAGAATACTGGTGTAGTGTACTTCCAGAATATACAGTGTTCTAAGAAATAAATGCTTTTCCAACTAAAATGTACTAAACTAACCTGGTATTCAAGGTACTGATACAGAAAGGGATGTTTCTCATTAGCAGATAATCTACCTGCTAGCTTTTCTCGTATGCCACTCTAGGTTTGCTCAAACTGAACTCACCTAAAGCAGAGTATACCTGTGAGTATGCAGAGATGATTAACAGAAAAAGAGCAGCAAAATTCCACCTCAGGCCTGGTCTTTGTGCCTGCTACAGCACTGTCAAAGCAATGAATTTAACAGCTAGAAATCCTGTGAATGGTATTGCTATCTTAGAAGCACCTGCTAATTTCATCTGTTTATCTGTGACTACTTCTAGAGTGTTTTAATTGTGGCTACTAAGCATGTTTAATGGAACTAATTTTTAAATTTTATTTCCAATTGAAATATATATATATATATATATATATATAATTATATATATTTCATTGTATATGTATTTCAATATATTTATACATTTATATATGGAGCACAATCTGTAGTTATAGCTGTACAAATTTCAATGATCAAATCAAGCTATTTAGTATATTTGTCACCTCACATACTTACCTATGCTTTGCAGAAAGAACTTTCAAAATTTGTAGTTTTAACGTTCTTGTAATACAATGATGGATTTTCTTGACCTCACTCACCATGCTGTGCAGGACGGCGCTGGAACGTACTTCTCCTACCCAGCTGGAATGAAAACTCTCTGGCCAACATCTTCTTTTCTCTGTCTATTGCTTACTTCCTGCTACTCCTAACCACCATTGTACTCTCCCCTTCTGTCTTTCCACCTTCTGCAGATACTGTGTCTAAGCGTAGCCCTGCCACATTTGTTTTTCTGTGCCTGGCCCTCTTCCCTAATATCCTTTAGATTCATTCATGTTGCCACAGTGTCAGAAATTCCTCCTTGGTAAATGTTCAAATATATATATATATATATATGTATATATGTATATATATATATATGTATGTATATGTATATATGTATATATGTATATATATATGTATACATATATATGCATATATATATACATATATATGTATATATATGTATATATATGCATATATATATGTATATATATGCATATATATATGTATATATATGTATATATATACATATATATATGTATATATGTATATATATGTATATATGTGTATATATATGTATATATGTGTATATATATGTATATATATGTGTATATATATGTATATATATATGTACATATATATGTACATATATATGTATATATATGGATATATATATATATATATATCCATCTATTGATGGACTGATAGCTATATCACACTTTCTTTTTAAATTCATCTGTTGATGGGCACTTGGTTTGAACCCTTACCTTGGCTCTTATAAATAGCGCTGCAGTGAGTGTGGGAGTGCGGACAACTCTGACATCATGATTTCATTTCTCTTGGAGATATATGTGTGAGTGTGTGCGAGTGTGTGTGGTACTGGTGCATCTTGTGACAGTTCTATTTTTTTTTTTTAGAACCATCCATTCAGTGTGTTTTAAAAATACAATGTAAAAATATATATTATATGTATGTATATATATATATATATATATATGTTAGTACGCATTGTATATATTATAAGAAAAAGAAAGAAGAAGCACTGTATGTTAGTAGCATATATCAAGAAAATTATATTTGTTTCTCCTGGAAAGATTAGGATGAGTCTCCTAAAAAAAGCATTTTTTGTGTTCCTCCTTAAAATTTTTTTCTTTTTCTGTATTTAGAATAGGGTCTACAGGATCTATAGGGTCTACAGGGTCTCATTAGGAAATCAGACTCGAGGTGATCCTCCTGTTTTCAGCCTCCCAAGGGCTGGGATTATAGGCACATGCCACCATGCCCAGTCCTAATCACTGTCTCAGCATGCCCTGTGGGCAATTCTGGCATGGCAGCCTGGGGATTGAACCCTGGCTGCTGCACTCTGCCTCAGCAGGTGCTTTAGCCCACTGAGCTATCAGGCCAGCCCCTAAAAGGCTTTTTCCCCCATTGAGACTTAAAATATACTTTTTCTTTTATAATTTTTAAAGAAATTATCTCTTATATTTTGATGTCACACCCCAGCTAGTGGTTTTCAATCAAATTAAACTGCAGCTACGTGGAACAGCTTCTGTGTGGGTGGATGGAGGAAAAAGAACTAAAAACAAATTTTAAAGCCAAACAACAAAATCCTGAACAACTTTTGGCATTTGTTCCACTCCTACCTTAATAAAATTCACTTGGGAATTTCAAATAGGAGGACAAGGGACACAGGGACTATTGGAAGAAAAGTGCAAAGCAGGAGGGCCGCAACATAGCTCAGTGCACTATGTGCTTGCTTAGGCAAGCTCAGGGGACAGGGTTCCATCCCTGGCACTGCATACCACGCCAGCTCCCCCCCCCCCCGGGTACACTGAGCCCAGGATGGATTTGGGATGTGGTGGCTCACACCTGTAATCCCAGCACTAGGGAGGCAGAAATCAGGAGGATCACTAGGAGTCCAAGTTGCATAGTGAGACCCAATACAAAAGAAAACAAGCAAACAACCTTAAAATACAAAGCAGGCAAGAGAGTTACTGAGAATGCACCCCTGGGTGTGTCCCCAAATTTGGAGGACACTGAACAGAAGAGAAAGCTGAGGCTTCACTCTAATTATGGGTGAAGTAACACTGGGGGACGTAGCACTGGAGGGAAACACTGAGGAGAAAACAGAGTGAGCACACAGGGTTGTGAGGAAGGAAAACCCAGCAGAGATTGGGAAAGAGGAGGGACACTGTGAGAAGCAGGGGTGCGGTGGCAGCATTGAGGAGAGGTGCACGATTCTGATGAGCACTCCAATTAAAACACCAATGGCCTAGCACTTGGCATTTTTAAGAAAGATGATGCTTAGCTGAACTTATAGTCTGTTCTGTCCCTCAGTGCCTTGCATTTGTATTCTGTTCTTGTTTGCCCAAGTCCAGTGAGACCTCTCATGCCAAGCAACACCTATGCCACTTGAGACATTTCATGGCTCCCAGTAGTGCCTCCTGCATGTGGACATGGCAGATATTAGATTTTTTGTGGCCCGAGACTAGCTCTCAAGGGAAACACTGCCAGTGTTACCAAATGCAATCACGCCTGACAACCCACCTTTGGGTATGAACTGCTGCAGGTTGGATCCATCAACACCTAGGCCCTAGGTCTAGATCCTAGAGCAAGCAATTCCCCAACACAGTGAATGAGGGAAAAAACCTGATCTCCTTATTTATAAGATACTGAATCTGATGAGCTTTGACATTGGTTGTTGAGGTAACCAACAAGTTCTTTCCTGGGACCCCCTCGCCACGTGGAAAGCTGTTGCTTACACAGGGTCACTGTGAGGAAATGCTACCTGCTGCTGAGGAGCGCCATATTGGAAGAAATGTTAGGGAAATTCATCTTCACGTGTGTACCAACAGTACTTGGAACTCAGGGCTTGTAATGGTGTGGCAATAATCAGGCCCCACTAGAACACTATGTGAGGTATGTTGGATCCCATGTGTTCAGTAAGGACATCCAGCTAGAGTGAGAAATAGTTGTGCAGGCTCCCTCTCATTGGGCTAAAGAGCGCTGGAACTGCAGAGATGGGAACTAACGTTTGAAGGGTTTGTATGTTATTGATGTCCATTCCTACAGTGCTATTTGTTGATGACCAGTTAGGTAAAGCTGTAGAGGAACCACAATGCAGATGACATAACTAGGTAGAATTAGACATTGTAAATGTTAGCTCAACAACTTTCAACACAGTAGACATCGTATAATCTTCAGAAGTCTTTCCTCTAGCACAGCGTGACTTTCTCAGATTTGGCTCCTCAGTTAACAGCACGAGCTCATGAAGGCAGCAGTGTCTGGCTCTGCCACCAGGCCCCCCAGTTATAATGGAATCTGGGAGGACATAGAGGTTTCCTGAAGGCAAGCTGCACACTCACTGGTGACTGGACCATGCATGATGGCAAATTTCAGAAAGCTCATACTAGGAGAGCATGCCAAGCTGGATGAGATGAATTCTTTCATATGCTCCTTCCCCATGCCTTGTTAAACTGGGGGGAAATGCGTTGAGGTATGTGGAACTTTTGGGAGTGTGGGCTGGTAATGGTGACCGCTACTGAGCTGACTGACTTTCCTTTTCTTGGATCTAATTCTCTGTGATTCTGCTATCCCCTGCTGCAGCCTAGACTTGGAGACTTGGGAAGCAATGGCTTGAGGTCCATGCCAATCCTCCTGCTGAGGTACTCACTCCCCTAGTGCTAGGAGAAGCATCTTCTGCCCAGCAGGCAGAACGTCTCAGTCACCTGAAAATAATTCATCAATTTAGGGCACAGCTGGCTTACCTCTTCTGAGGTAACACCTGAGGACTGGTTCCCATATTGACATATAAGTGACGATATCCCTTCATAGCATTACAAACCTTCCCAAACTCAAATTTCCAAATGGAGTCTTTGGAGCCAGGGAGCTAGCTCAGGGGCACAAGTGCCTACCTGGCAAGTGCAAGGTCCTGAGTTCGGTCCCCAGTTCCATTAATTAATTAATTAATTAAAATTAAAATTTAAAAAATGCAGTCCTTTTATGGGGGCATTAATTTTGGATAGTCTTCTCCAGGAGTATTTGGAGAGGTGGAATAGCAGAAAGATCACTGAGAGTTTGAGATCATTCTAGTCATCTCCATCCTGGACCTTCCTGCTATTTCATGCATGATGCAGAAAAAAGACCTCCCCATTTCTCTTCTGGCTACTATTTAAATATCTGTGTAGACAATCTTTATGGATTTGAAAAGAGCTCCATTGATGGGCTCTGAATTTTGTGATGTTTCTTTACATAGTGGTGGCTTTATTCTGGCATTCAGCTGCATTAGCAGGGAGCCAGGCTTCAAGGCCACCTCTGAGCAGGAAAGTGAGGCAATAGCTGGGCTCGCTTTGTTCATTCTTAGTATGCTCTGCTGATACAGTAAAATATTCCACAGACTGGGAAACTGACAAGAATAGCAATTTATTTCTCACAGTTCTAGAAGCTGAAAAGTATAAAATCAGCATGCCAGAATTGGTTGGTGTCTGGTGAGAGCCTACCTGCCATAATGTCACATGGCAGAGGGAGCAAGGAATACATATATGGGCTATGTATATAAAGGAATATACATATGAATATATATATATAAAGGAATATATTTATAGAATGGAATATATTTATATATAAAGGAATATATATATGAATACATAGATATATACGTATATATGTTTGGCCTTTACATGGCAAAAGAGAGAAAAGAAGGAAATGGCCTAATTCCTTCCCTCAAGCTCTTTTAGAAGGTCACTAATCTCTTTCATGAAGGTATTGCTCCATCTGTTCATACACAGAAGTGTAAGTTCCAACATTTGGATTTAACATCTTAGAGGGACACACACATTCATGTTATAGCCTCATTTCTGCTTTTCTTTTTTTGGCCAGCTCAGCCGACTCTGAGGGCAGGGCTGGTGCAGCACATGGTGCAGGGATCCCACCGTGGTCCCCTCAGCCTTCCTAAACTTCCTTAGGAAGGCGCTTTAGACCACTGAGCTATCTTGTCAGCCCTACAGCATCATTTCTGGAGGGATCATACTTCTGCAAGGTATTTTTGTCTAGTATCTGAAAACTATTATTTTGTATTTTTGTTGTTCCTAATTATGTAAAGTACAGGAATGAATCGGTTTCATCTACTTCACTACAGCAAGAAGCAGACATTCTGGGGTCTCATTTGCAAGTTCTATATTTGAGTACCTAGTAATTCAATGAGCAATAATCATATTGCATTTTATGTAAGTGTCTATCTGCCATGGAAGACATTTTTAAAAACTATAATAAAAACCAAACAACTCAATTGAAATGAGTAGAAGATTTGAATAGAAATGCATACAGGATACACAAATGCTTAGTAATACGCAAGAAGATGCCACCGCCAATCAAGGGAATGAAACTCTGAACCGCGTTAAGATCCTGCTTCTCACCCATGAAGATAGCTATTGCAAAACCCGAATGACCACAACAAACAGAAAATAAGTGCTGACAGGAATGTACAGGTTTAGCCACTGGAAAACAATATTGTGGCTCATCCAAAAATGAGAAATGCAATTACTATATAATCCAGCAACTCTACCAGGCTACGTTACTGGAAGAACTGCAATAAGTGAGTTAGAGAGATATTAATAGACAGATATTCAGAGAAACATCATTATTCACAGTAGTAAGTGTGAAAAAGCCCCATGTCCCATAAGTGGATGACTGATAGGCAAACGTGAACAGAATGTTACATGTAAGTATATATTATATTATAAATACATGTATTTTATATTATGACATAAATATATAAAGTAATTATATGTAATGTATATATGACAGTTAAGATAGTTGTACTACTAATTTCTCTCAGTTTACTGAAAAGAAAGGCCGAGGATTATGTTAGTTGATCAATGTTTCATGCCTATATCTTATAATATGAGCAAATACTTTGAAGCTAACAATGCACAATATACTATTGTTACTATTGTTACTCTCCTACAATCTTTTTTTTTTTTTTTTTTTTTTTTTGTATTATGGATGGCTCAGCCTGCCCTGGGGATGGGGTTGGTATAGCATGTGGTGCCGGGGGATCAAACCATGGTCCCTGCAGTTGCCTAAGCTTTCCTAAGCAGGCGCTTTAGACTGCTGAACCATTGTGTGAGCCCCTCTCCTATAATGTTGTTTCAAAATTTTATACCATTTTTTTGCTGCTTTTTTCTAACATAAAAAACAAAATTATTCAGCCTTTAAAAGGAAGAAAATTCTAACAATTTCATCATGGACAAACTGTGGACATTCTCCTAAGTGAAATGAACTAGTTGCAAAAGGGCTAGTACTATATGATCCCACATATGTGAAATACCTAGATCAGTCAAGTTTACAGAGCTAGAAAGCACAATGTGGTAATACCAGGGATGAAAGAGAAAAGAATGGCTAACTAGCATTTAATGGGTATAGATTACCAGTTTAGAAAACATATGAAAAACTCAGGAGGCAGGCAGTGGTGATGGCTACATCATAACAACTGGAATTACATCATAGTGAAAATGTACTTAGTGCCAGTAAACTGCATACGTAAGATGATCAGTCCTATGTTATGTGCATGTCATCACAAAGGGGAATATTTTCCTAAAAAGCAAATGAGTTAAAACAGGGCTGATGGGCTGATAATGTAGCTCAATGGTGGAACATGGACTTAGGATGTGTGAAAACAGCTAGGTACTCTTTTTTTTTTTTTTTTTTTTTTTTTTTTTTTTTTTTTTTTTTTTTTTTTTTTTTTTTTTTTTTTGTCTTTTTCAGACAGGGTCTCATTATGCAGTTCTGGATGGCCTTGAGCTCACTTTTGAAGCCCAGGCTGGTCTTGAACTCACTCTGATCCTCCTGCCTCAGCCTCCCGAGTGCTGGAATTACAGGCGTGTGCCACCACGCCCAGCTCAGCTAGGTACTCTTAACAGCGAATTGGAGAATCACTGATTTTAGGAAAAGACCCCAGAGAAGGACAGTTTGTGATTTCAGGTGTGACTCAATATGTCCCTGGGTCTCAGGCTACCAAGGAGTCAGTAGGAACCTTGGAAGGTCTATGTCAGTCCTGTGAAACCTGCCATCGTTCCTGTCTACCATTTGGTTCTCCCAGTCGATTAGCATTAAAGCTTCTACTGTGGTCGGTGCCATGGGCTGATGGGACTGAGGAGAGCAGAACTGCAGGCGAGCTGTTTTCTGTGTGAGTCTTGGTGGAGGCTCTGAAAAGGAACAACACGTGTTAGGTCCCTGTGCTCTTAGCGGAGGAAGAGGGTCACTATTACCCAAGGATAAATAGCCTCTCATGAAAAATGACAGAAAAGAGACTACTACTAAAGAATATTAAAACATGGTCCCACTTCTCTATGTATTGGGGTAAACAGAGACACATTTCTATTTATAGATGCATTAAAACAGCTCCAGAAGGGCAGATTTAAAATGTGAGCATTTGTTCCATCAGGGTGGTTTGATTCACAGGTAATTTTGCTCAGTTGCATTGTAAATCTGGCACCCTCTGCTGTGTTACAGGATGGGGACAGCTTTTGTAGTGGGGGCATGAAAATAATTACTATCTAACATTATAAAAAAAAGATTGAAAGAAAATATCATTCACTCCAGACTTGAGGCACATTTAATTTTGTTTTAGAAGATTTATACATACTCTATATAGTCTATATTCCACTGCTTTTTGTTCTCTTTTTGTTTTTCAAATGAGAGATCTGACAGTAGTTTACACATTATAAGATAGCAATCTTTCCCATTTTTTTTTTTTATTTTGTTTTGTTTTGGAAGTGCATTTCCTTCACATAGTTCAGATAAGATTAGGAAGGGAATTAGAGTAATTGAGGTCACTGGACTTTGTCATTTAACAAATCCTAAAATCCAACTCTAATCCCATTCATTAAGGCCCCAAACCAAAGGGTTAATTGCTGAAGTATAACTGTCCTGCCCATCCGGATGCAAATGTTGTAATATTAAATGTTATTTATGCACTGCTGCATCGCTTTGTATCTTTGGAAGCGTTGAGGACTGGAAGGGTTGCAGATTTATTGGTTTGGAAGAGGTTATCCCTGGGGTAACTCATTATTACTGGTACAAGCACTGAATGTTCTGTGACAGGAGAATGTTGACCATGAACGAACCCAATTAATCAAGACAGGGCACGCAAGTGAGAAATACACTGCATGAGCAAATGCTGTCAACTGCTGAGCTGTTACCACGCAGCCTTAGAGCTGAGCCAGTGCCCCTCGGAACAGGTTGGCCACAGATGTGGGAGCGCTTATCTGCAGTTATCACCCAGCCTCTTGTTCACGTGTCTCCCTTCAGCTCTGACCCAGCTGCACAGGACTATCTTGTTGTCTAGGATGCTTCTGTGACAAACTTTTCATACCATAGGAAGAGTCAGAGGAGCCTCGAGCTGTTCTTATTTTTTCTTCTTTTCTTTCCTAATTGTAACAAAACTTTTGGGAAGGAGTGAAAGTTTCTAAAAATGATCTTGAAAGATCAGCATCCGAATATATTATCTCACTTTCTGGAATCCTCTGTAGCCATTTGAAATGTAGTTGTAAAAGATCTTTTAAAACATAAGCATGTATTCATGCTATCGCTTTGCTTACTAATGAAATATCATAAATATAGCGAAGATAAGGAACCAGTGCAATTTTTAAAGGTTAGAAAGTGTGCATTTATTGTAAAAATGAGAATAATTAAAAGCTTTAGTATCATCATTTGATGGACAAAAGTTTTTCTGTTCTTTTTTTATGTTTTCTGCCTATATTTTTTTGCATTGTCCAAATTTTCTAGTGTAGAAATATATCCCTTCCTAAGAATGATTTCCAATATATGCTGTTTTAGGATTATTCTCAAAACCAATAATAGAGCAACTTCTACCTCTTTACAGCAGTTCAGCAGCAACAGATACTTTCCCTGCAAATCTGCATGTTGAGTTGAGACTTAAAAATTGTTCAGCCATGCCACATTTTTTCTCACATTCAGGTCTTGTAAACAGAATCAGAAAACTCTTAGTCGAAAGAGAGAGGAGATGCTGCCTGACTGGTTTGTCCTTTCCCAAAGCTCTACAAAGACTCAATTCGAGGCAGCCCTGGGGAAGGTTCACTTCATTCAGGAAGCTTTTTCCTCTTTGCCCTGAACCCAGGAAGGAGGAAGACCCTAGCAACTGGCACTCAGACGGCTCAGAGCTTTAAAAGCGCTTTCACATATAATAAGAAGGATGCAGAGAGACAATCCGGAGCACTCTGGCATCCTGCTAGCACGTACATCTTCCTCTCATCACAGGTGGGATTACAGAGCCGCAAGATAAGGGAACCAACCAGGCCTTGCAACTGACTTCATGCCAGGTACTTTCCTCATCACTAGCCACGATGCAGAGTCCGTCCCTAGATGTCATTATCTGTATATCGAGGGTCAGCACTATGGCCTGTGGACCAGACTCAGCCCAGGCTTGTTTTTGTCAATAGTTCCTTTGGAACACACCCACACTCATTCAGTCATATATTGCCTATGGCTGTTTTGGTACTGTGAAGGCAAAACTGGGTAGCTGCAACAGAGGCCTTTACTTTTGAAAAAACCAAAAATACTTGTAATTTTTCCCTTTATAGAAATTGTTTGCTAACCCAAACCAAAACTTATACTAAGGTTCTACTTCCCCCAAAATATAGTATAGAAGAGGAATTGCTCATCACAGCCATGGATAACTATGCTTTTAAAAAAGACACTAAGGCAACATCATAACATTTGTAAGCCTTAAGCTATAGAAAGAATATTTTTTTATAAATTATCATTTCCCATCAACTTCTAATGTACATGTATAGCAGAAATTATGAAACAAGCTATTAAAAACCGTATTGGAATCTTATCTGCACCACGGGCGCTAGATTTCACGCATCCTTTTCATATTACAATAGACCCTAAAACATTTGATGTGTTTCCTCAGTGTGATCAGGTAGTTAGCATCTGTATGAACTTGTTTGCTCCACCCAAGGGTGTCCAGGGCGGAGTAGAAAAAGCAGGTTTGAAAGAAAAGCATAATCTCCCCTTCATTTTTCAGCATGGTTTTTGTTTTAAACGTCAGTTTTTCTTTCAAGATGTTTTCACTTAATTCCATAACCACGTAGTTAGCTGAAGCAAGGTATTTTGCAGAGACATGTCTATGGGCATCTTGTAGGAGGAATTGCTAGGGAAGAAACTGCTAGTGCTAACAAGTTCACACAACTTCACTGAGCCCTTGGGTTTAGCAGCTATTTCTGGTGTCCATTAAACCTTGTCCCAGTGCATTGGTAACACCAAGGCACAGGGCTTTCAAAGTAGGCCAGAGAACTGGCTCTGTTTGCTCCCCTCCTACTAGGGGAAACAACTGCAGGAAGGGCAGGGAGCTTCCATCTCCAGTCTCTCATATATGGGGTCTCCTCATTGCACAAGTCCAAGAAAGCTCACTAGAAGGGGATAACACAGATGACCCTCCACTTGTGTCCATTCTTGACGCAGGTTGGAATTTGTGTTTTCAGAAATAAAGTTCCAAAAGTCTTAGTCACATAGTCCCTCAGGATGCAGTGAAACGGAAGAAATGATCAGGAACAACAGCAGCAATCCTTCAAGGCAAATGTGTGGAGAGGTGAAAATATCCACTCCATTAATCTAATCTGGGGACCTGATGCACTCTCCAGCATACTTGCTCATATTCACCCACCTCCACGCTTATAGGAGAGGAAACAGGGGATGAAATCTTAGGCAGCCCAAACAACTGGGTAGAAATGCCTCTTAGTTGTTTAGTGGGATGATGGTAGTAAGAAAACTGATGAGCCTGTAGCATGGGGATTTCTAATTTCTCCACATCCTATTTGTCCCATCAGCACAAAGAATGGGACTGGCATTTATATGTTATGTCAAGGACCCTGTGAGAACAGTGTCTGACCAGCTCATGACTCATTGGAGATGTGAGAGCCAAGTCCCTGGACTCTAGCAGGACATACTCTAATGCATCCGGTCACACTGTGCAGCTCAGGGTCAGGGTAACCCTCTGCACTGGCAACTTCTGCCAACTGGGCTTTTACCTATGCCAGCAGATGTCCCTCCCCTTCTGCAAGCAACAGTGGAAGTGTGAGGCCTCTTGTTTTCAGTTGTTCTCAATCCCATTGTGCTGCTGCATAGCCCACTAAGTGGCTTGTGGTTCCAAAGAGAATGTTCCAGCGCTCAGGACATTCTCTCTAAGTCCTTCCAGAGATGTTCAATTTGTTCTTTCCATCTGTCTCTCTCCCACTTCCCACAGAGCAAACTCACCTGTTGGGTTAGAGCAAGATACTACCAACTCCAAAGCTTTTCTTCTTACTTTCCTATCTACTCTGGGTTACTGTCTTACATCCTGTTCCACCTGTGAAGTCTCTGTAGGACTTGGAACTCTACCTGGAGACTGCTATGATGTATCCACTCACTGATACCCTTGGCTTTGTAGACACAATGTCCAGTGTAGTACAAGAGAAATGGTAAAATAAGCATGCAGAAGGTCTTTATGAATAATCAAAACATGAAATCATGATTGAAAAGAACAGTTAGTGCTTATTTGTTTGATCAGTTTTACATGCCTATATCTGGTAATCTGAACAACTGCTTTGAACATAACAATATGCAAATAACAACTGTTGCTAATTTGCTGTTACCTTGTTTTGAACTTCTATATTTTTGTTATGTTTTTTTAAAGGTTTATTCTCTTTAAAATAAAACTAGGATTATGGAATACTTTAGAAAAATAATATTAAATATTGTTTTAAATTAATAGAAATTAATTGTGAATTTGAATATCACTGAAAGCATCAGAAAACGTAACATGCTTGTACATATATTAGAAGAGATAAGTTTAAGCAATAAAGTAGGAAAGTACAGGAGGATATGTCTCACTAAAGAATGTATATAATTAGCAGCGTGTTCTAGAAGCCAAGTGGATGGTACACAGGAACCTTCTCTGTTTGCCAGAAGGAGGGGACAGATAGACAGGAAGTAATTAATAATAAAGTAAATAATCACTTCTTTGTCTAGAAAACATAACCTCAAGACACCAGAAGAATAAGGGCAGAGCAGAAGGATAGTTCAAGTATATAAAGCTAAAGAAATAGACTTGTGTCGCACCCCTATTCTTCTTAAATTTGACATTGAACCTTCAGGCTTCTATAGCAAGTAGAAACATAGGAGATAGATTCAGAGACGTTTCTGTCAAACAAGTCATATTTTCCATGAGTTCAGTTTCTGAAATGCAGCATAAACACTGCATCAGTATAATGGAAGCCCACGTGACACACATTTTATACAGAATTTCTTGTACAAACTCTTGCATCATCTTTTTAAAATCATGTTTAATTAGATTCTTTTTTTTTTTTTTTTTTTTTTTTTTTTTTTTTTTTTTTTTTTTTTTTTTTTTTTTTTTTTTTTTTTTTTTTGTCTTTTTTGAGACAGGGTCTCGCTATGCAGTTGAGGCTGACCTTGAGCTCACTTTTATAGCCCAGGCTGGCCTTGAACTCACATCAATCCTCCTGCCTCAGCCTCCCAAGTGATGGGATTACAGGCGTGAGCCACCACGCCCGGCTTAGATTCTATTCTAGTATCCAGAAATAAAAGACAGATATTCTTGTATGGATATAACAAAGGTCATGTACAAGAATGTTCACAGCATTACTGTCCGTTATTAAGACACAGAGTGAGAGAGAAAGAGACAGAGAGAGAGAGATCTCAAGCAACTAGAGAAATAATAGCCAAACTACTGATCATAAATATAATAAATATAAACTAGTAACTAGATTATAAAGGAAATTATAGGAACAAATTTAAATAAACAAGTTTCAGAAGACAATGCTTAACATGATCAACTATTTTACCCCCCCTCAGTAAGTATAATCAATGAACTGATGTTGGACAGTATGCATGTGTATGTGAAATTATTGAGCACAAAGCAAGAGAAACAGATATGTGAGGTGAGGTTTTAGAGCACATACATCAATTCCACAGTCAGCTATAGGCTCACAGTTTCCCATTTTTTTAATGATACAATCTTAATATATGTTGTATGTTTTCTTCTTTATGAGTCAAATATCAGGGGTTAATTTAAAAAAATTTAAACTCTAATTTCTAGTTAGTAGATATTTTCCATATATATTGATCCCATGTATCATAGGGAATTTGTACCCCAATACAGCATATCTTAATTCTTTTTCCCATCCCCCCACTGCTTTGTTCCATTTTCCTCCTTCACATTTGCACAGTTTCCACATGTCCCCTCCATTCCTTTTTTCCCCCCTTTTTCCTTCCTCCCCTTCCTCGGCCCCTTCCCATTCCCCCTCCCATTTGAACATGTTCTTCCTAAGGAGCATAATGAAGGGCATGAACCACGTATGGTCTGACATCAACCTGACATGGCATTTTGTGGCTAGAATCCATTCTGCTTTGAAAGCCTTTTGAAAAGCTCTCCACTTCATTCATTAGGCCAGTTATAGAATAAAGAGATAAAGATTCAGATATGAGAATAAGCTTCTGCAACAGGAAATAATTTTCAAGAGAACATTCAGCCCCAATTTAAAGATGAAAATAGCATGGCATGGGTGGGGGAGATGAGCCCAGTAATTTTCCCAGTTAGTAGCACCCGAATATTTTCACTTCCGTCCTTGTCTAGCCAATAGCAATCACTTACCCTGTGTTTTGCTTATAGGAAAAAAGCTAGAGTAAAGTTGTCATTGCTTGAAGAGTATTTTAAAAGGGCTCGGATTTAGTTTTCTTTTTTGTTTGTTTGTTTTGCTGTTGTTGTTTTTCACTAAGTGTTCTATTTTTCTCCTCAGGGTGAATCTATCTTTGGTCATTTCCCTAAGGAACAGAGCAGGATGAAAGGTTATATTTCCCCAGGTTGTGAAAATCCTTCAGAGATACAGTTTCCAGCCAGAATATTCATTGCTTTCCCCGTGTGACACACGGAAAAGCCAAGGTTCCAATGAACCAACCTTGATGAAACCTTTAAGGACAAATATATCAAAGAAGCTTTTGAAACTCCAATGTGCTTCACATTTTAATAAATGAGAGAAGACCCAGTCAACTGATACAGGCTTTGAAGTCATTTTGCTAAACCTCATGCCTAGTTTAATCATAGCAGAACTCAGAGGAAAATAAGTCAGTGCTGCTCCACGTGAATATGGGAAACATTTGCCTTCAATCAGGATCAAGCAGAACAATCACAAGTGAAAAAGCTCCCACGCGGATGGAGGGGGCTCCGCCAAGTCGGTGTCTCCTGCGTGTTAGACGCAGTGGTCGAGCTAGGAAAGCACCCAGAGCCAGCAAGCTCTGCGGTTGGCTGGATCCCTGAGCAGGCAGACCTGGTGCATCTTCTTTCTTCCAGAGAGTCCTCTGTGGAAAATGTCATAGAAAGGCAGCTTGACAATTGCGTAAACATGCTCTCATGTTTACCGAAAGGCAGAGCGAATCATCTGTCTTCAAAAAGGAGCCTTTAGGGGCAGAATGAATATGCAAAGGGCAGCAACATTCTTAACTCAGAAAACACAATGGACAAAGCTTATAAGGGTGAGGGAAAAGAAGGTATTATGGTTTGTGTATAGGTGTTCCCCCCAAAGCCTCATGCAATCATGGGGCCATGAATTGGCTTCAGGTATTTGTAATTAATTATTGTGGGAATGGGTGCTGCACCTCTTCTGGGGCAGGTGATTTGCATTTCAATGTAAAGAAGGAAGAGAAGTGGGCTGCTTGAGCTACTGCTAGCTGTCCCAGTGAGCTCTTGCTCTCTGCCCACTGCCGTGGAAGGTTGCCCTCTGCCGTGTGCCAGTCTGTTTTGGAGCCAGCTGAACATGGACTAAACCTCCAGTAACTGTGAGCTAAATAAACCTTTCCTTCCCTCATTTTGAGTGTCTGGTATTTGTCCCAGCAACAAGAGAAGAATAACTAAGACATTGTCATAAGGAGAGACTTTAGTACTACTAAAGAAGATGTTGATAAAAAAAAATTAGAGGAGAATAGAAAAATGATGGATTCCCTGATTGAGCAATAGAGGAAAGAAATAGATCACATGAAACAGTTTCAAAGAGATATACAAGAAAATAAAATCTCAGTCACAAGCTGGCAAGACCATATGAGTGAAAGTGAAGATAGAGTCACAGATCTTGAAGACACAGTCGCAGCTAGTGAAAACGTAAGAAAGGATTTCTTGAAAACAACCAGGATGCAGGAAAAAAATAATTCGACATCTGAAAGATGATGCAAAAATGAACAACGTGAGGTTAATAGGAATCAATGCGAAAGAAGGAGACGACACAAATGATATAAAAAGAATATGGGCAGAAGTAATAGCAGAAAACTTCCCAAATATGAGAAAACAATCGGACATTCAGTAACTGAAGCATATAGAACTTCAAATAACATCAGCCTGACTAAAAACACACATAGACAGACATATAATAGTCAAGATCCCAGAAATCCAGCAGAAGAATAATATACTAAAAGCCACTAGAGAAAAGAAACAAATAACATTTAAAGGAAAACCCATCAGAATAATGGCAGATTTATCTTCACAAACCATGAAGTCAAGAAGAGCATGGAGCAGAGTGCTTCAAGTCCTCCATGAAAACAAATTCCAGCCCCGACTGCTATACCTGGCAAAACTCTCTTTCAAGTATGAGGGAGAAGTGAAATACTTCCATGACAAGGAACAACTAAAGAATTTCATGACATCAAAGCCAGCCCTACAAAGTATACTACAAAAAATTTTAGAGACCAAAAAGGCACGAACTCAACAAATGAGAACAGAAAGAACCCACCAAATAGGGCAACCAATTAAACACAGGAGAAAAAGGGGAAACAGTAGTAAGTAAAACTCAAGTCAATCATAAATCAATACATTTCAATTATAACCATCAATGTAAATAGACTCAATTCTCTAACTAAAAGAAATAGACTGGCAGAGTGGATAAGGAAACAAAATCCAACCATATGCTGTATACAAGAAACACACTTAACTTACAAAGAAACTCATAGGCTAAAAGTTAAAGGACGGAAAACAATACTACATGCTCCAGCACCTCAGAAAAAAGCAGGGGTAGCAATCTTGTTTGCAGACACTCTAAACTTCAAACCAAGATTGGTCAAATGAAATAAAGAAGTCCACTTCAGTTACATTTTCTTTTACAAAATTCACAACTTGAAGTTTTATATTTATGAACCTTATGAATTAATGAGATATACCCAATTATTAAAAACACATGACTGTACTTTTGTTTAAGGCTGTTATTCTTACATTAAATTATCATTACATGTTGTTAGCAAAAAAGCATTTTTTTATTTGTGTGTGTGTACGTATTTCTAAATTGTGTATTTTGTTCTATTGTTCTGTGTGTCAGTCTTATATCAATGTCACAAGCCCTTGTTTCCATTTTGTCCTTCTTTTAATCATATGTTTTCTTTTCCTTTCCTTTCTGCCTTCTCTCTCCCTAGTTCCTCTTTCTATTTGAACAATTTCTTCATATTTTACAATCTGTGTCACACATTTTAGGCCTTATTTACTCTTTGAGTTTCTCACACCAGGAAGAACATGTGATATTTACACATGTGTGTCCAATTTATTTCACTTAAGAGTATGGTCTAAAATACAGCCATGTAGCTGTGAATGTCTCAAGCTTATCCTTCTTTATGGCTGAGTAGTATTCCATTGTATTAAAAAATACATCTGTTTTAGCCATTCCTTAGTTGAGCAACCCAGTTTTTGGGTTGTTTCCATGATTTAGCTAGTACAGACAGTGCTTCTATAAGCATGGTCATTCATGTATCACCATGGTATGATGCTAGGAGAGGAAGAGGGGTTGAAAGGGGAGGAGAATGAGTGAAAAAGAGGAATCAAGGGATATATATATATATGGTGTTTAGGGTCTCACCACTAGATCAGACTCAGCGATGTGTGCCTATTTACAGCTTCCCAGGAGGTGGGATTACAGGCATGCACCACCATGGCCAGTCTCATTTGCTATCTCAGCGTGCTCCATGGGTGAGGCTGGCATGGGAAGCCCTGGGGATCAAACCGCTGGCCCCTGAAACTGCTTGCAGGTGCTTTAATCTGCTGAGCTATTTGGTTGGCTCTTTCTTTTCTTTCTTTCTTTCTTTCTTTCTTTCTCTTTCTTTTTATTTCTTTTTTGTGGTACCAGGGATTAAGCTCAGGACCTTGCACTTGCCAGGCAAGCACTTATTCTATTGAACTATCTCCCTGGCCCAAGATATATCCTATACAGAGATAAACTCCTTATGATAAATATGATCACTATGTGTATCTAAGTTGTACCAAGAAACTTAATGAAAAAGTACTACCCTATACTATAAATACTATCCTATACTATAAAAATATCATAAGGCCTTAATCACTATAGTGGGAGTTCCATGGTGTCTTAAATTGGGATCACACCACTCCTCCAACTTTGTTCCTTACATTAACAATTGTTCTGTCACATCCTCTGCCTTTGGACTTTAGATTTGAATCCCTAGGTACTAGTTTTTATGGAGACTGAACTGGATCTATAGAACTATTTTGAAAGAACTGACGTCTTTAGAAAGTGAAATATTGTTGTGAATATGGTATCTCCAGTTACTTAGTTTTGTTTTGTGTTAATTTCTCAGTGTACACATACTTCTCATCTTTTGGCAAATTTATCTTTAACTATGTCATATTTTAATGCTGCTTTTATTGAAAATATTTTTCCATTCCTCATGGCTCTGTGGTAATAAATGAACTCATGTTTCAGTTCCTATAAATGTGTGCATATATGCACTCTATCAAATTTTCTGTATTGTTTATCATGTCACCTGCAGATAAGGACAGTGTCATTTTTTTTTAATCTGTATCCTTTTCATATTGGTTCACTGGGAGGTTGGTCTAGTTACCCTGTCTGGTTCCTCCCAGTGTGGTGCTGATGGGACTGGGAAGAGCAGATATTCCTGGGTCATGATCACGTTCCTACTGTACCATCTCTTTTCCCTACCCCCTCATGATGCCTGAAGCCTGTGCTATGCTACCACAGCAGGCCAAGTTATTTCCCTCTGAGCATGAAGCAGCCCTCCTGGGAGGCCTGCTTTCCTGATGTTTTAGAAATCTGTGGAAGATGCTCTTGTTTTCAACAAGGAAGGCCTGCATACCATATTAGAAGAGGCAAAACCTGCACTCCATCTGGCATTCCAGTTAAGTGAAAAAGAGATCAGTAGTCTGATCAACAGTAAATACCACTGAGGATTTTAAGTCAAGGGAGGAGGATGTGATGATTGTGGTCTCCATAGGGCTTTTCACTCAGTGCTATACGTTGCCACTATATTTTTACCACTTTGGAGTGGCAGATGTACGTTTGCTGATTCAGAACATCAGGAATGAAGGATGTGCTTTTTTCTGCTCCTCTTTTGTATTTAGATGCCCTTCTCCTACAAACCATGCCTCTGAAAGGCAGAAGGTGGGCCCAGCGGAGCCACTATTATTAACTGCGATGTCATAGCTTTATTTCCCTTTCACTATACCCTCGTTTCAAGATAACAAGTCACTTCAAAATCTAATTTTTTACTCATTTCTGATTCTCCACCAAAATTTCTTTTTATATTGTTAGTAAGGTATTTGGACCACAAAAAAGTAATAAAAGTTTATTCTGATAGCCAAAGGAAATCAGGAAATATAATTCCAGTTGAAAAACCCGAATGCACTTTTGAAATCTTTTTGGAAGTGTTGGTGAAATATCAATATTCTCCTTCAGTGCCTTCATACTTAAAAGGGATAGATTGAACTCTCTAATTTAGCTGCCAAATCCAGCATTCATATCCATCTGGACAGTTTTAAAAGGATCTTTGAGCCAGTCAGAATTGGCAGTTGGTTGTATAATCACACCTGCATATGGTGCAGGATTTACTTTTAATGGGCAACAGTTAGAGCATGAAAGCATTGCATGATGTGCCTGTGCAGAGAAACCACGGCTTAGCATGTTTACACGTGTGAGTAATTACATTATATTTTAAAGCTCAATGCTAACAGGCCTTTGTTCTTTATTTCCTACAAATCAAATTAGTTGGGGATAGAGTTCATTTTGAAATTATTTGGAAAATGTTTTGGTATTCTAAAATTTCCTTTGTACCAATGATTTGCAAAGTTAAAAGAAAAGCCACAAAGCTCCACAGCCAGCGGAGGAAAAATGCATGAAACCAACAATAAATTAAATATGTTAAACACCTCCACTATAACAGAGGGGAAGTCATCTTATGTTTCTAAGTGTATGTCAAACTCTGCAAGCATTTAGCTCCAAGTCATGGTATCTGAAGATAATATTTAATGCTTATACATCCAAGAAGAATATTGGCTTCAAAAAATTGCATTTGTCTCAGTCCAGCATAGGCTGCTAAGTCTGCTCTTGTACTGCCCTGGAAAGTATAAAACACATTCCACATTACCCCATCTCCAGGAAGAGAGCAGCTCTACAACAGAATGATGCTGAGGCAATTTTCCAGGAAAGCAAAGGTAATTGGGAAGGAAGCTTCCTCACTTGAGAGAGCCCAGGTGAGAAGGTGTCTTCAGTCACCTTTCCTGCTTCCTTTACTAGTAAATGCAGTCACACTTTTGTGGAGCCACACATTGTCTCAAAGACAATGAGATGACCTATTTAAAATATATTTGGGACAGTCAAACTAAGGGTGGCCTTTTGACTCTGGTTACTCTACTTCTTTAAAACAATGGTCATTTCTTGCTAACATCCTATATCATATGACCTCTAGTGCCTACGTAGGAAATTGTGTCTAGCCAGCTTTTGCAGAACAGTTGAATAAATTACAAAACTATAGAAAATTAAAAATTGTTCTTGCAGTACAGGTTACAATGCCTGTAGGTGATATCTATCTTACTCATGAAGAGAATCTGTGGCTGTAGGCTGACCTTGCTTTCTTCCCTCCCAGCCTCACCTTTCCCTGACTTCTTTCTTCCTGCCTGGCCCCTTGCAGTGGCCTCAGCTGCTGACATCAAGAGCCATCATTACCTGACATGTGTAGAAAATATTTTCAGAATATCAGAAGTGTCTAGTGTAAAAAGTTTTTTGTCAGAAAAGAATTCATAGTCGGAAAATACAATCATATTTTAAGTCAATTTTGGTATCATTATTTGGTGTATATTATGCAGATGGGTAACATTTGGATTTGGGTTCCAAAATGAATGACAAAAATATTTCGTGATATTTTTAACGAGACAGTGAAGGGAATCATTCTTGCCCTTCCAAATGCAAAGGATTTAGAGACTTAAATACGGCCTGGTGATTTAGCTCCGTGGTACAGCTCCTGCTGAGCAAGCATGAGATCTTAGTTGCCCCTCACCAAAAGACTTGAATAAGGTGAGTGTTCACATACAACATTTTATGATTATCAAAATATGAGTTGATCACTCAAGCCCAAGAAGGATGTGTATTGATGAGAAGGATAGTAATAACATTTAGAAAAGCAGCATTTCTTAATTAGGATCATGAGTTTGAATTGAATACTGATTTACATATGACTAATATTTGGTTCTGATGATAAAAAGTCCAATTCTTAATGGAAGACAAGGGATCAAAAACTATGCAAAATATGTATCAACTTTCTTAATTCACGAACAGCCAATGACTGTGCATGAATTTCTATCTTCAGTATACAGATCAATCAGAGTTTAGTAGCAAATAACAAAACTAGCTCCTTTAAAAGATGTTATTGTGAATGTTTACAACATGGCTAGGAAGGTTGTGGGTAGACTTCACCAGTGACTCGAGCAACAGGGCACCACCTGCCTGTAAAAGACACTTTTCTCTCCACTAGTGTATCCTCAGATACACAAGCTCTACTTCCATTGCACTTGGACTGAAATTCTTTAGTGCCATGGACTCCCTACCCCTTGCTGCCTATGGTGCAGCTTGCAATGAACCCCTGATCCTTGAGCTTCTGCTACAGACAGACCACAACCATGTACCAACCCAGTACCACACTCTCCTTCACACATGCCTTTATAATCATGCATTCACTTTGTAGAAGTTAGGTCATCTGGAGACATAAATTAGATGGGAAGTATGATTTTTGTGCCCAGTCTCTAGGATGATATGAGAAAGTGGCTCAAAGACTTCGCCACATATCAAAGTATTTGGGCAGCTTCTAGCATCCAAATACTAGGGCTACACCTTTTATCAAGTACAGATTCTCTTGGTTTATGAGTTCATAAGCCAATTGTAAATTGACTATATCCTAAGTTGAAAATGTCTCTAATTCATGGAACATTCCAAGTGTCATATCCTAGCAGCATGGCCCACCACAGGGGATTAGTTGTTCCTCTTTGAGACCACTGGTAGGGAGCTGTGGCTTAATGCCCAGCATCCAAAGAGGGAATCACACCACATATTGCTAACCCAGGGAAAGATACAACTTCAAAATTCAAAATATGATTTTCACTATGTACAGTGCTTTGTGCAAATGTAAAGTTAAAAAAAAAAAAAAAAAAAAAGAATCCCAAGTCAAATTATCACAAAGCAGCCACAGTTTGTGAATTGAAGACTCTGGGGATCAGGGTGCTTTGTTGCTGCCTTTAAGTACAGGAGGGGAATCTAAGGTGCAGTCCATGCTGTACAAGAGATACAAAAACATGGCTTCCCAAAATCGGCTTCCACACAGATAAGGTGGGCATCCTGTAAATGTAGCATCTCAGTCAGTTGTTCTAGGATAGAGCCAGAGATGCTGCATTCCTAAAAAGTGTTCAGGGGACACCAATGCTGCTGTCAAGTATGCTCCAAATAACACAGAGAGACAGTAGGAATTCTCAATTTTAAGAGCCACCTGAAGCAGTGATGGCGAACGTTTCAGAGCTCTGTGATGCAGCCTGCAGTGCCACACATGTCATAGGTTTGCCCTGACAGGGGATTTGTAAAAACACAGGATGATAAAATCTACCTAGGAATTTCTGATTCGGTTTCTGTGGAGTGAAGCCTAAGAATATGAATTTCTCACAAGTTCTGTGTGATATTGAAGCTTCTGTTTTAGCAACTGCATCACAGAGGCAAAGCCAGATTCTGGGCAGAGGGGTGGAGGTGAGTGTGCCAATTTTTTGCGACAAGTGGCTACCAAGTGTACTAGTAATGAACTCAGTGACGCTTGGATCCAACCACTTGAGGGGCCTCAGAAGACAGTGCAAAGAAATCACTTACAGCAGAGCCCAGTACCTTTATGGAGCTTTCTTCCACCCACCAATTTCTGATGGGCAAACTGAAGAGACCTCAGGTACATGTAACTGAATGTAAGGAGAAAAGTGAAGGGAAAGAGAAAACATCAACATTCTATGTCCCAGTAAATAGGCAGAACTGTCTACCTCTGCATTTTGCAAAATCGAGGCAAAGTTCTGAGTGAAAGATGCACGGCAGAGGTTAAAAAAAAAAAAAGCCATGGCAGGGTGATTGCCAGAGAAAGAGGTCATGAGCGACAGCCAGCCTATGGCTAAATCACAGGACACATGAGACCGTCACTGCAGTGCACTTTGGAGGGAAAATTCACAATTCATTCAATGAGCAGCGTTTCAAATGCATTTTATGATACACTAGGAAAATAAGACTGAGCAATAGTAATCTTTAAACAATGTTTCATTGTTAACTACTATTTCAGAGTGTTTTACTCATAGTCCCAGTTCGAAATCATCACTTTTATTTTAATAGACACCTACTATCTAATTTCCTCCTTTATAACATGTTCCCAGGCACTGGATCCCTGAGGTGAATGTCCAATCACTCCCTGTGGGACTGTATAAACTAAATTAACTGGAGAATATTATTATAATTGAAGATCTATGGCCTATCTATGAGGAATTTCTATCCCAAGTACCTAGGCTTAAGATACAATCACCTCCAATCATAAAGGATGGAAGAACTCTATGTGGAAAGTTTGAGAAGTAAGTTCTGATTCATTTAGAAGTTGTAAATTTATTTTTACCAGTGTGTGCAAGTGCCTTCCAGGTATGATTGATTAAATCAGTGGCTGGGGGCAATTAAGTTATTCCTCAATCCTTCTCCTCTGCTTGGAGGCTGTGATGAGCTGAGAAGTCTACACTGAGAACCACTGTTCTTTCTGGCAACCAGCTCTCATCCTGAAGCTAGAGGTCTACCAGGTGCCATCTCACCCTATTAAAATAGAAGATAATCATATCACCTGTACTCCACAGGAGATTCCAAAGGGCTACATGCATTCAGGGCCAGAAACTTGATACAAATACCAATTATCTTGGTGTCTATATCCTGTCTATGACACCACAGACAGAGTCTACAGGTCATGCAGTTCTTGAAATCAAGTTTTAAGAGGCAAGATATGAACATAAAAGTATAACTAAAAGTAAGATGATTCATGATTTTCAAATGACATAGGCCCAAAATATTATAGGGATTCAGAAAAGAAAGTTATAAGTCACCCAGGGCTGGAACAGTCTGGATCAAAACAACCTTAAGGTAGGTGTAGGCTTATAGCACTTGGTGCCAAGCCAGGCACTAACGCAAAGAGAGCTCACTTCTGACCTGAGAGATGGTGGTGAAAAAGGATGGCCACAAAATTAGAAATTAAATCAGATGGCCAGACTTCAGTCTCCCAATTTCCAGACTGCACCCCAAACTTAGCAGGAGGCAAACACAACGGTAGAGGAGGGAACTTTAGGGCTTAAGCAAATGACAGTGAGAAATGTCTGAGTGAAAAGTAACCTAGGCCCTGTACAGAAGGCCTATCTATAGCTTGGCCCCATCATGAACATGACCTGAAACTACTATTGTTGAGAGAAAAGGTGGGGAGAAAGCATTTCAGAAGACCACACCTCTTGTAGGAAGGGAAAGGCCCCAGAAAGGGCCTGCATTGTCTGTGAGGAGGTCACAACTTGAACAGGGAACTGACACAGGATATTAAGATGTGAAAAGACCAGCCAGGGCAGTAGGTGTGGCCTGTTAATCGTGAGATACACACACACACACACACACACACACACACACACACACACACACACATACAAAATAATTCCCAGCCTTTGCACATGGACTTTTCCTGAGAACTCAGTCCCGTTTTCTTTTCTTTTCTTTTTTTTTTCAGATTCACTTATTTCTTTCAGCAAAGTGCCTTTAGGTTTTTTTTTCCCCCAATTTTTTTTTTGTTGTTTAAATTTAACAATGGTTATATTACATATTTTCATCATCAGATCAGTTTAGATTAATATATATATATATATATATATATATATATATATATATATGTATATAACATTGATCAAACAATTAAACATTAACCTTTCTAAATCCACATTACTTTTTTTTTTCTTTTCCCCTTTCTCTTCTTTGAAAGTTGACATATTGCATATTGTCCTCAAAATCATTCTACAGAATACAGTGTGTGGGCATGACCCACCTCCCTATTGATGTTGCTTAGAAAATGAAAAAAAAAGGGAAGAATATACTTCTCTTTGGACTAAGAGGAAGCAGATACCTACACAGTCAAAGGTTTTGCAATTGCAGTGGGCCACCAGTGAAGCTTGTGATGTGGGAGGCTATTGAATCTAAGCCTCCTAAAGCTCATCTCACCAATCTAGCTCTGCGTTCCATGCATTGTAATTAAGGATTTTTTTTTTTTCTTGCTGGGTGGTCAAGGGCAAGT
>PVJA010007567.1:0-36123 GCA_004027025.1 Myocastor coypus
TTTTTTTTTTTTTTTTTTTTTTTTTTTTTTTTTTTTTTTTTTTTTTTTTTTTTTTTTTTTGTCTTTTTGAGACAGGGTCTCGTTATGTAGTTCAGGCTGACCTTGAGCTCACTTTTGTAGCCCAGGTTGGTCTCGAACTTGTAACGATCTGCCTGCCTCAGCCTCCTGAGTGCTGGGATTAAAGGCATGTGCCACCACGCCCTGCTCAGAATCCTAACTGACCACAAGAATGGAATCTCAGCTAGATTACCGATAGACTTATTTCTCTTCTTTCCCTTCCCAAGCTACTGTAGGTTTTAATGAAAAGAATAAATCCACTGGTGCAACTGCAGGCAGACACTGGCAAGAGCAAGTTCGACGGCCTTCAAACCAGGCCTGTCATAGGCAGAGGCCCGCTGAGCCTCCAGGTAGAACAAATTCTGTCAAAGTACTTCCAAACTGTCCAGGAATTTAGAGGTGATATGCGATCCCTGCGTAAAGGATGCAGTGTCAGAGCAAGTTTGACTTTCATTATTTGTATGTCTGGGTTATCTTTAGCTGCTGCAATGATTTAATATTTTAAAAGAGAACTTCAATAATACTTTGCAATCTTTTTAAACTGCCTTTCTCTCAACAATGCACATGGGAGCAAAAGTCAGAGGCTTCTGAACTGTGCTGCCCCCTCAGTTGCCTCACGGAGTTTGTTCACTACTTATTGACCTTGAGATTCAGCAATGGCAGAACCTAATTTGATCAAAGATGGAGCATGCTGGCTTATATTCTGACCTCCAGAAGTCACTTTGCCTCCTTTTAGACTTTCAGCATCATGGCAAGTGGTATTTTACATAGCTGGCAATTCTCCAGGGTGTTTCTCAAGAGCAGGGTTGTAAACAGTGGAAAGCTTTAAGCTTCTCTCCTGGCTTGGAAAGAACTTTTGGGGAGCGGGTGTCACTGCAGCCATCCACCCTTCTAACCTTAGGTCTAGCTACAGTGGATTTTGTAGCCCTATTTAAATAAAGCTTAATGAATAACACTTGCAAGAATGCTCAGATGATCTTTGAAAGTATTATTCATATCTGGGCTATTTCTAAGCAAATTCAAAGGCAAAATTCCATACCTCAAGAGCCTACACACCCCTTTCAATTTGGAGAATGTTTTCTTGCTCAAAAAATAGAACAAATAAAGCAATGAAGAGTCTTGATTCCCTGATTACAGGCTCCATGAAATAAGTGGGTATTTAGCCTCATGTTAAGTGCAGGCTTCCAAGTCACCCTGACCAAGTATGATACCCACCACTACTTCCATGTGCTAATATAGAGAGAAAGAAGGCCACGCATGTGAGATAGAAAGCTTTGCTGGCTGGCAGTATAGATATTACCAAGTTCTGAAGCGATGAAATTTACCTGAGGCTTGGACTTCTGGAAAAATCTATGGTCAAGAAAGTTTCCATTCTTTTGAGTTCCGGGAAATGGATTGTGGTCAAGATAGTTTCTTCCTCCCGCATGGCTCACATGAGACTGTCACCTGACTTACTTGTTTGCCTCTGCTCAAATTAGTCACAGACTCTTCAAATTCCAATTCTTTATCTTTGAAATGATTTCTTGACGTGATTGTCACCACTGAACAGTATGAACCATATCTGTTAGTTGGACTTGTCCAAATATATAAGTTTGCCCCTTTCCCACACAAACCTTGTTTTCTCACCTTCAGCCTGACAATGCCATAAATATTGAACATCATCTCCTCAAGAACTTCACCTGATGATGAGACTCCATAAAGAAAAGTATTGTCTGTTATGATATTTAACTATAAACTTGAGTATGGGCTTGGGACTGACCTCAGAAATCAATAAAGCTTATTTCTAGGATTTATAACTGTATCAATCCCTGACTCTGTAGAGCTGCTCCCTTGCTCCATTTCCCAAACATCCTAAAGTACGCAATCTTGCTCTAGCCTCTTCTGCCATGTTGTTTCTGCTTGGAGCAGCTGACCATAGATGGAATCCTCTGAACTCATAAGCCAAATCTCTTCTCTTAGACGTTGAGTAGGTCAGGAACCACAGAGCAACAATGGGAAAGATGATCAATATTTCCAATCGACATCCAATCAACGGGCCAACACCCTCCCCACTCAGCCCACATCCCCACACCTGGTTGCTTCTGGTCTAGTTTACTTATTCTCATACAAATTCCTCTCCTGGATGACCTCTGAGATGCCTGGAGTCCTGAGCATTTGTGTACTATAACAACCTCTTCCACTACTGCCGTGGTTCCACTGCCCCATGGCAATCCCTCTTTTCAAACATAAAATCCACAATACATAAGTCCAGATTTGTTTTCTTCTGACAGTTATAATGTTTTGTCTTTCTTCATAGAAGTACCTCAGTCAACAAAAAAACAAATCGCAGCAAGGTGAACAAACTGATCAAGCATCCTTTGCCTCTAAACTCAAAGAACTTTTCAGTTCTGATTTAATTTGTGACTAACTTCTTACTAAAAATATAGTACACTATAACCTGTTTTTGTCATGAAGCTGTCAAATAACATAAAGCAGAGGACGGAGGAGCTGGTGTTGTATGGTGTGTCCCCAACAGGCCAGCCTAGCTGAAAGAGAACCAGCATCAGGTGCCCCGTGTCCCATCTTATATCTACTAGGTGACCTTTGGAAGATGACTTATTCTCTTTGGGGACTCTGTAATTTTATCCATAAAATGAGGGGACTGAACTTCATGAACTCTAACCTCCCTTCCAGCTCCAGAAGTCTATGATTCTAAAACAATTTAAAGTAAATCATAAAGATAGACCTTCAGGCCATCAGATCAGCAAAGGTTACTGCAAGAGGGGCTACATGGTGTTACGACCAGGGCCATAATGAGATTTGTAATTAAATATAACAACACAGGGTCATAATCAGATCTCATGCTTCAGAAGCCACATTAATCATGATAGGGATCAGGTAGGGCAGTCTCCCCAGAATGCAAGAGGGACCTTGAACAGGAGAGCGATGTGTCCCCTTGCCACTCCAGCACTGCATGATTTGCTTTGAAGAGGAAAACCCTGGGTCAGGCCAAGAAATTTTAACTTTAATCATGTTACACTTTAGCTTCTCTCCTAGTGAAGTGAGAACTTTCAATACAAGCTCTCAAACTTTCCAGAAGAATTTTCAAAATTAAGTGGAAGTGATAGGCCATTGAGGAATGTCAAAATGTAAAGGTTATTGTTTAAATATTTTTTTCTGAGAGAAAATTAAATATTTTCTTTTATTCTATATTATACCTGTTTCTGTCTCAAACATTTGAAATAACTTACAACACTGTGCAACTTCAGAGGTTGCAGAGCTTGGGCTTGATGCTTTCAGGATTTGCAGGGGCGTGGCTGGCGGAGAGAGCTATAGGCAGTGGATGCAGGACCCTTCCAAACTTCACACTTTATAATTCCTAGGCTTAGAAATGCTCTTGCTGCTGCATTCATCTTCCATTAAATCATAAACTCCAGTGCACATGTGTATTTGTTCTTGCTGGAAGAGGGTGTAGATATGAGAAAAAGGAACCAAACCTGGAAGAGTGACTACAGGACAAGACAACGGCAGTAGAGGTTTTGATGTTTAGGAGAAAGAAAATGGAAAATGAGACCCTCTGAGGCTTTGGACTCCATAGGGCTCAGATCAAATGCAGCAGAACCACCATGCCGGAGGCCAGCCCTGAGGCTCAGAGACAGTAAGATGGCACAGCTTATTAAATGCCTGAAGCCCTGTTCTGCCTGACTCAAACCCAGCATTTCACACAACACAATACCATCTATATTTAAAATGCTTGATTCAGTCACTTCATTTAATTCATACATACTCATCCCCGTGTCATTGTCACTTTCACTGCAATGTTACAGTCTGATGAGCAGTGGCTAACGTGCGGCCCTATAGCTCAGATCTGAACTACCTGTTTATCATGGAGCAGCCTCTCAAGGGTCACCCTACCTTACCTTCTGATCTGTCCATCCAATTCTCCCCTGTTTAAAGAGTACACAGTCTATCCTTCCAAATGAGAAACTTACTTAAGATTCTCTTCACAAATGGAAATTAAAGTTGAACAAGTCACAGCTTCTGTCCTCAAGAAAAGTAGAGAAAGTTAAATAGCTTACTAAATTGCAATTCGATATATGTATAAAGTCCTCTCCTCCTATTTTTACCCCGGAGCAGAATTAGCAAAACAAGATCCATCTCAGAGCCTGCTTCTCTGAGGAAATGGATGCTAATTTAGATTTAACCTGATGTTCCCAGTGTGGCCCTGGTACTTCATGACCAAAGAATCTACTTCAAACTGCTGCAAAGCAGATATCTCAGAGATAATTAGGAGCACTGAAGTCTACTATGACTTTGATACTCATTGATTATTTATATAATCCTTATATAATCTGAACGTGTAGAATATTGTTAAAAAAATTTGCCTACTATAAAAATTTACATAGAGTCTCCTCTGCCTCTGAGACCATAACATAGAGTCCTTGAAATTCAACTTTTCAGAAAAGTTTTCAATTTTGGAACAAAAATGCTGCCAAATCCAGCAAAACCAGCTGACACAAAGATTATGGTCTTCTAAAATACAGAATACTCTGGGATAATTTTGGATAATTTTTTCACTGTATTTGCTAACTTTATTATTCATAAAAAAAAATGGTGAAGTAGGCAGAATGATGATCTCCCCATGTTGTTCACATGTTACCCTTGAAACCTTTGAATATGTTGTGTCACTAGCAAAGAAGTTTCTTAAATAAGGACATAAAGTTGCTAATCAGCAATACGGAGATACGCAGATTACCCTAGATTAACTTGAGAACCAATTGAACAATAATGTATGAAGCACCCAGGAGGTAGAATAAATAGGATGAGAGGGAGAGCAGCGTGAAACTTTGCCATCACAGGCTTTTGAGATGGAAATAACAAAAGAAGAACTATGAAATGTAGTTGGCTTCCAGAAGTTGTAGTGGACAAGAAAAAGCTTCTTCCCTAGTGCCTCTGAAAATAACACATCCCCCAAATTGAGCTCACAAGACTCCTTTCACATTTCTTACCTTGAAAACTGTAAGTCAATACATTTCTGATGTTTTATACCAGAAAGTGTCTGGTAATTTGTAGTAAGCATAGAAACCTAACATATTACTGAAATGGAGCCAACCAAAGGAGCCAACAGCGACTCAGAGGGAAACTACAGGATCACAGACACTTGAAGCAAATGGCCAAGGGTGAATCATGAGGGAGGAAAGTAAAACCACCAGTGAGGGAAAAATCACTGTGGAGAAGACCACAAACCATCACAGTCACTGAGAGAGGAACCTCGAGGCACAAAGCAGTCGGCCACAGAACCACACAACAAGGGATTCCTTGAAAACTACTCCACAAGGCTGCGACTACACAAGTTAATTTCTAGATTCCTGGCACATGTACATAAAATTGGCTAAGTCACCATGACAATGGTTAAACTTTATTATGAATATTATTGAATGAAACAAAGCATATTTTCTTAATAATCAGACATTTCCTGTCTCATCTATTTGAAGATGGCTATGGTCCCAACTCTATTTAACAAATGTCAGTGCAGGTAAAAGAATAGAGTGCTTGTATCTCTTGAAAGTGTTCTTTTGCTTCCCAAACAAGTCTCTTAAATTCCTTTTTTTCATCATATTAATTTTAATAAGAAAGAAATAGCAATGATACAGTTAGTAGGACAGCCACAATAACTAGTACATTGTATATTGTTCTCTTCATAGCAGTTGTTCAGAGTACCAAACACAGAGATGATAACTTTTCTAAACACTACTAGTACAAATATTTGTTTTCATTGAACCAAGAAAAAGTAGCTGTATTTATAATCCAATAGCCCATAATAGTAATGGGTTATCAGCAGAACTGACAATGTCAGAAGCTGTTGACTTGAGCCTTTTACAGCTCAGAATATTAATATGGCTTTACTTTTCATACCTCACAGTTAGACTTTTTCTGCTGGATGGTTAAAACCAAGTAAGTAAGACCTACATAACCAAAAGTGTAATTCTTGTATCAGACAAGGTCAGTCAAATCTCCTCAGGATTTATCCTGAAACCATGTACAGAATTTTGTAGAACTTTTGTCAGTGTCAGTCATCTCATTGAGTCATGGCCATTGTTTGACCAGTTTGCTTTCTGTGAAAGCACAAGAGAATGTTTTCTCTCTAGGTGACTTTCCTTAGGCACACTACACATAGTTGATTCCTTTCCTCTGTATCTCCATAATCTCCTTGAACAGAAAATTTGGGATTACCACTGAGTTATAGAATATTAAAAGATAGGTTCTTTTATGTCCTGAGTCCTCACTGACCAAGAGGGACTAGGGCCAAATTATTGACTGTCTTTGGAGCCCTTTTTTCGTCTAACTTTTTGGTCTGCAAACTTAAGTTATTAACCCTCCAGAAGAGAAGCTTAGTGATACTATTACCCTATAACATCGACACTTGAGCTTAACATCATTGTCTTTCTGAGGTCAAATGCCTGAGACTTAACATGGAAATGGTAATTGATATTCTAATAAACAATTACACATTTTTACACAGAAATTTAGAAATCTAACCACACACAAAATTGTAGCAGGTAAATACTATGGCACTTTTTTCTTCTTTCTTGTTGTCTTTTATTACCTTTTTTAAAAAAATTAGCATTTACTTGAGAGAGACTATAGCAATAATTGGTATGACATTAGAAGCAGTACGCATCTAAAAGACCAGAATAACAGGCATTCCAAGCATGGTATTAGTATTACACATTGCTATTCTCAGTGTAGTTGCTCACTTCACAGATATTATTATATATAGTTAGTCAAGGTGAAAATTCTACCAATTAACTACTAGTTTCAAAAGCCTGTTGGAGATCCTAAGGACTATTGTCTAAATTATTCTGTGCATATAAGTGCATGGTTTTGCCCTGTCATGGTTCCTAATTTTTCTACTTTCTGTCTCTTCACTGTTTAATCCCTAAATTCTTGATTTCCTTTTAGCTGTGGTGTACCTTTCCATTTTAAATTTCTTAAGGCCCTTTAATTTCTCTGCCCTACACAGATCCAATCTCATTGTCCTCCAATTCCCCATATATAATCTCCAATTTGTCTTCCTTATTACTCCTTCTATGCTCTATGGGATATCCATCAAAAGTAGCTTGCACTGCCTTGTACATTCTGGGGTCCTCATGCCAGATCCTCAGCCCAGAATTTTCTGCTGAGTGCTTAATCTACATTTTGATCATTTTAGAGTTCACATGGAGCAAAATTCTAAGAATATCCCTACATAAACATGCAAAATAATTGCAAAATTCTAATCTAGTCCTTTACTCATCACATTACTGACTGTACCATTATAGAATTCAGAGTCTCAAACCAGAGAGTGAGACCCTGTGCTCTGTCTCAACCTCCCCAATTTGGCATTGGAACTGCAGGTAGGAGCACTTCTTTCGGAACATATACTTTGCTGTGGCACTTTTATGGCTGTTATCTCTGTATAACAAACATTCTAAACTTCAGTGGCATAATAACCATTTTATCATGCTCATTTATTATGTGGGTCAGGGATTTGGACAAAGGGCAGTGAAGACGGCTTGCTGCTGCTTCGTGATCTGTGGGAAGATTCAAAGGTTAGAGTGACTGGAGGGCGTGGGCATGCTGTTGAGGCTTCCTAACTTCTGGTGCTGCGTTTGTCTCTGAAAAGCGCAGCTTGCAGCAAGCACAATGCTAGCATGAGCTTTCACAAATAAAGTTTACTACGAGGGCTCCAATTGCTCAGAAATAAACACTCACCTCATCATCCCTGCTGCCCAATTACTCAACTACCAGATCCACTACCTGATCTTATCACCTGATAAATTGACAAAGAAGCACATCTGTGTTAGATATTTTCTAAAATATTATGATAAATAGGTTAAAGTATATATCTTATTAAATCTTTTCTTTTAGCCTCAAAAACTAATTCGAAGGCAAAAATACATAACATAACAACCATCGCTGAATTCCTATTGTCTTGTTTAGTGAAATCCTATACAGTTTCTAATGTTTTATTACTTTTTATTATCTTTTTAAAGTGTATTTTGTGCAGGGTCTAAAGGATTTAACTACACGGATCGGACTTATACTTATCCTTCCTGTTTTTCAGCCTCCCAAGCAATGGAATTACAGGTGCATGCCACCATGCCCAATCTCAATTGCTGTCTCATTGTGCCTTGGAGAAGGAGATCAAACCCTGTTCCTGCTTTAATCTGCGAAGCTGTCTGGCCAGCCCTTAGTTTTTATTTCTTTCTTTCTTTCTTTTTTTTTTTTTTCTTTAAAAAAAAAGATTTAGAAAGAGAGAAAAAAAAAGTCATGTCAAGACACATTCCTGAGCCACTCAAATTTAGCTACAAAATAGATTAAGAACGTCTGTGTTGAATGAGTGAATAAAGGCGTAGCAGAAATACCATTGGCTGTTAAATGGGAGATGTGCTTACATATGTTGCCTTTAATATAGATACCTCATTTTTCAAGGATGCTAAACAAATATACTGATTCTATTTCAGTCTTAATGTTTTTATTCTGTTGTTTTGAATCTGTATTTCATTAGCACTCAAGAAACTAGTAAATGTTTCTGGTAATTTCATGACAATTAAACAATAATTAAAACAATATACTGGGGTTTCTGTATTGTAGCACTCTTAGAGGGCCAGACCTACACAGAGAGGCAAAATACATGGGTCACCAATCTAAAGGAAGTTCTTTTCATCTTGCATTTCCCATAGTGAGGCCCATACAATGTTGGTTCTAGATTACATTCATAAACTATTTTGTCTAAGAAAACAAAGGAAGGAAAAAGGGAGGAAGAAAAAAGAGGACAAATATATTCTCGGGTCAAATCAGATGAACAAATTCTTGGCCAAGCCATGTGGTCTTTGTAATTGGACATCCAAGTACGTGGTGGATCACTGAGAAGAGAGACAATAGCGCAGCACTTCTCCACCCTGCCTTCTTAGGACTGTCACATTCTACAGAGACTCGTCCAACTTAGTTCCTTCACTCTGCAGCTGCAAATATTGAGACCCTAGGAGGCAAATGGGATAATTGAGGCTAGCCAGCTGCTGGGCGGCAGGGCCAGGATGGGAGCTACCTTCTGATTTCCAGGCAGATGCACCCACCATTCCCCCATCCTGCCATGAGTAACAGTGCAGGTGCCAATCAGCATAGAAGAAAGGACAAGAAAAATAGACAGTAACAGGCTGAGGGCAGAAAAGTAATTTACATAAGCATGGATGAAGAAGTAGAAATATCCAGGCTGTAAAAGGTATCTTTTTACTTCCCTTGTTCCCTGAGATCTCACTGGGATTTGTGGTGGGGTAGGGCTTGAGGGAAGCATGGCTCTTGGCAAGAAGTGAGCAGAGGGCTGGCCAGATAGTTCAGCTCTATAGGCAATGGATGGTGGTAGTCCAGGTCAGTTGCTAAGGCAGCCACAGGGATTGGGGTTGGATCCCCAGCTTGCCATGCTGGCCCAGCCCCCAGGACACTCTGAAACAGCAACTGAGACTAGGTGTGGTGATGCACCTATAATCCCAGTGCTTAGGAAACTGAAAACAGATCACTATGAGTCTGATCTTGTAGTGAGATCCTATAGACCTTGTACTATGTACATTAAAAAAAAAAAAAAAGACAAGCAGAAAGATAGTCCTACAGCAGAACAGAAGGCAAGCAGTGGGTAGTGGGCTTTCTACCATTCCCCCTAGAGACACCACAGATTACAGTGGAACCCTAACAGCTGACCTGGACTACCACCATTCATTACCTACAGATCTGAAAGTGGTGTTTCATTTTCATTCACACCTTACATAGTGGCATAATATTTTCCTCCTTATCCCTCCTGAAATAATCACTTCAATATAAGAAAAAAAAAAAATCCACAGAATTGTTCTTCTGATTTGCAGCAGACCTGAATATCCTAATACTATCTCCAGAGGGCATGGCGGCCTAATTTGCCTTTGCCTCTCTTCGGTCCAGAGTCTAAACCCTGCCATAGTGAAGAGAAATAGAGAGAACTGACTAATGGAACAAGCGTGGAAGATTCCGAGGCCTAGAGGAGAAGCACAGATGAGTGATCCAACGGAGAATCTCCACAGCCATTAGATACAGGGCAGCTCCAGTGCCAGAGGCTCGGAGCGCGGCAAAGTAGTAAAGTACAGCAGGAAGCCAAAGGCCTGTGAGGAGGCACATGGCAGGCCAACATGGCGGCACGTTTAGACCTCACTTTCAGCCATGAGTAAGGACTTGACTGACTAACAAATGGCTCCATTGGGTATGGATTTCATGTCTCCTTCCTCTCATTTAGGTAGTATAGTGTAGGAACTCAGGTATCTTGTCAAGGAAACAGTGTGTCATGGATGTCAGATACTGCAGTAATAGTGTCCAGTCTGTTCCATATTTCGCTTCTTTGCAGCTACATTTCTTCAGAGTTTCATAGTAAGAATGTGATTGGATTGTGATGTAGATTTCCTGAGACTCTCAGCAATTCTCAGCAGAGATCTTACAACATAGTCTACCAAGTCCCAGCTAACATGTTAATTTGGACAGAGAGCTGTGAAACATTTTTAGAAACAAGCTATATTAACTGGCATGTCCCCTGCACACAAAGAAAGGAGTTTAAATAATAAAAACCACCATATCTAAAAAGAACACAAGTCTGAAAATGAAAGTCATCCAATCCCACCCTACTGGCTTAAGGAAGAACTATATTCGCAAAAACAATACAGGAAATGCTTTTGAAAGACTAACTCTTCTGAAGAGGAAGAGACAGCTGTTGAGCTAATAATTCCCTTGATGGGGAAGAACGTCAAATCTTTATTCAGAGATAACCTAGTCTCTATGACATTTTGTTTTTCTCCTTTCATAAAATTGCTTTCTGTCCTCTTAAGCTGGGTGACTAGGAATTATTCTTTTGGAAAAACTCAGCAAGATTTCTCATTTGGTCTTTTTGCAAAGGAAGACAGCCAGCTAAAAGACCCTGCAACTAACAAGCAGGCAAAGGATTCCTGGCGGGCAGGCACCGCAGCTGCACTGCTAGGGCTCCATTTAGTTTGTCCTTCAAAGTCCGGGGAATGATTATTCCATAATTCTTTCACCTGATTAATTCTTAACTATGAACATAATTACACTCTCCAGAAGGTAAATCGGTCTTATAAATCAGTCGCCGCTGACATGTCGCAGCGCACAGCGCTGCGGCCTGTTGGGGGCGTGGGTGGGGTGGAGGGCGCTGTCCCCCGGGCTCTGGCCAGCCTTCCCTGCCCCGCCCGCACCTGGATGCAGACCCGCCAAAGGGACCCGGAGCGGCCTGAGGTCTGCTTGGCTGCGAGTTCCTTTTAAAGGAAGGAGAAAGGGAGACGGGGCAAAGGTGCAGAGACTTCCTTGTTGAAGCTGCGCCGAACTCCAGCCTTCCGGCAAGCTGCGGCAAGCCGCCAATTTAAAGAGTGTGAGCTTTAATCTGCTCTGGCCTGATGGGTTCAGTGTCCGCAGGGAACCAGGGCATCCATTAAGCCGGACGAGGAGCGGGCGCGTCTGGGAAAAATGTTAATACAGAGCCCTCCCGGCCGCCCTGCCCTTGCCAGGTCTGGCCTTTGAGGAGTGCCTCTCCTGTCAGGGGTCCCACATTCTCCTCCAGTGATTGCACGAAGTCCTATTTCTTTCTTTCTTTCCTTCTTTGTTTCTTTCTTTCTTTCCTTTTAACAGCAATAGCATTTCACTGGTTGAACCATGAGCTTCTAGGTTTTACTGTTGTTTAAGTCCTAGGGGGGTGTTGTGCACAGAAAAGTTTGCTGATCTCCTTAATGCAACAACTGATGAAAAGTTATTTTGTCTTCATAAATTTAACACGTGAAATGGCAGGTCTAAAATTTAGTGTCCTAAGTAACTCCCACCTGTAAATCTTCATTTATTCATAAATGTAGCAAATTAAGCAACAGTTTGGAGTTAAAGCATTTTTTGGTCTCATTTCCAAAGGTTTTTAATCATCTTGAAATATTTTAAGCTGCATTTATGAACTCAATATATATTTCCTATTTAAGTTCCTCAACTACCTTAATAACATGCTTTCTCAGTTGCTAGAGATTAATGACCTTTACAATTACACCCATGCATGGTGAATCCCAAATTTTCTAAATGTGTCAACCTGAATATAGAGTTAATAAAATATAAGTCAATTGCACAACTGACATGTTTGTTCTAATAAAGAGTAAACCCATACGCAGTGAACCTCAAATTTTCTTAAATGTGCCAACCTGAATGTTTAGTCAATTGCATAACTGACCTATTTGATTCCAATAATAAATTACCCAAGAGTGTATTTGGTCCAATTTCTCCAGTGTAATAAAGTGTGTGTTACGGTTTGTCTCTAGGTGCTCCCTCAAGACCCCATGCCATCATGCGGTGGCTTCTAGAGTTTATGACTAATTCATGATCCAGGGTGGGGATTATGTGTGTGAGTGCCACTGTCGCCCTGGATGCACACACTGTAAGGAGGGGAGAGAGGCTTGCTAGCTGCTGCAGCTCTGCCTCTCCCATTGCTCTTTGCTGTTTTCCACTGCCACCATGAATGGCTGCCCCTGCCCTGTGCCACTCTGCCTTGGAGCTAGCTGAGCATGGATTAAACCTTCACTAACTGTGAGCTAAATAAAGCTTTCTTCCTAAATTTGGGGCATTGGGTATTTTGTCCCAGCAACAGGAAAAAAAAGTAACAGAGACATAGTTGGATAACACCAAAATATTAATCATATATACCTGAATTTCTTAAAGACTTCTAAATACCCATTTCTGAATCTTTCCCAAGTTAAAAATGATCTTTTCATTAAGAAAATAATGTAGATGTGGACAGGCCAGATGGCTCAGCAGACTAAGCTATAGCTTAGTAAACGAAAGGTCTGAGGTCTGATTCCTAGTCACCCACACGTGCACTGAGTCAATATCTGAGTACAGGCATGGGGGCACCTGCCTATAATCCCAGCACTAGGGAGGCTGAAAACAGGAGGATCACTACTAGTATGAGCTGCATAATGAGACCCTGTACCAAATACATAAATTAAAAAAATAAATAAATAAGTAAATGCTGCACATGTGTTACATATAGATTGGATTATCTTTCTAACAGAATGGCCATCCATCTTGCCAAGATTTATTAATAAAGTAGCCATCCTACTTTCTGGTCTGTAATAGGACATGAAGATTGTTATTTAATAAGTCCTACCAACTACAAAAAAAATATAATAATAATGACCTAGGACATAGCTCAGCAGCATAAACACTTGCTTGGTAACCACAAAGTCCCAAGTTCAATCCCCCATCCTGAAAAATACTATTCCAAAAGCTAGTGAGAGCTACCATGTTGGCCATATCCTGTTGTCCTTTCTAGCACTAGCTAATTTTTAAGTGAGCTTAGAGTTTGAGTGACATTCAAAATCACAATAATACACAGATGAATACAATGGGCCATTAGTAGTCAGGAGATATAAAGTCCAGATGATCCTGTCCTTTAGAAAAAATGATACAGTATTTATATAACTTATGAATGCTGTCTACAAACTTTAAATCATCTCTAGTTATTTGTAATAGCTAATACAATGTTCTATCTCAAGAACTGCTACAGCATATTATATAGGGAATAATGATGAGAAACCAAGTTGGTACCTGTTAGTACAGAAGTAGTATCTTCTGAGTGCTTTGGTGCCTGGCTATTTGAACCTCCAGCAGGGGTGCAGAAGGGACATTGAGTAGGACTAGATGCTCTTGTTTTCACACATAAATTATATACAGCTTCTGTTTAAATTTGACACTTTAAAAAGTGATTTTGGAAAACCATGTTTTTAAGTTCTAATATACATAAGATAAATAAAAGATGTACAGTAAAACCTAAATTTTCCTATATGCCAGTTGCTGAAATCTAAAAATCTACTCATAAAGGATCCTCTCCCCTTACCACATATGCCCATTTTTTTCCTTCCTGCATTAAGGTGGAGCAAATACTCAGTGTCATATGCTTTCATTTAAAGGTAAAGGACATTACTTTTAAATATCTACATTCAATTTGTCAGATTTTAGATAATTTAGGATAGCTATGTATTTAATTAATAAAAGTCATTATACTAATGCAAATAAGAAAGCTCATTAATCAGATACTTGAACTTAAATAGAAAATATGAAATATTCAGTTCATAAATTCAGCTTAAAATATTTGATAATGAATAAAAAAGCTTTGGAAATAAGACCAAATAAATGCTTTCAACCCAGATAAACTGCTATTATCATGCCTAAGAAAATGGACAATAATTTTTCAGTATTACCAGATACCCAGTATTTTAATTTTGGTTCTTTGATAAATGTGTAAAATGTGTTATAAGTTTGTGTCAAGATCTGGAATAAAGCCGGGCGTGGTGGCTCACGCCTGTAATCCCAGCACTCGGGAGGCTGAGGCAGGAGGATTGGTGCGAGTTCGAGACCAGCCTAGACTACAAAAGTGAGCTCAAGGCCAGCCTGAACTGCATAGCGAGACCCTGTCTCAAAAAGACAAAAAAAAAAAAAAAAAAGATCTGGAATAAAAAGTAATTATTTATACTTTGACATATTTCTAACCTGTAAGAATCTCTTGAAAATTTTTCCTACCATTCTTTAATAGAAAAAATAAAGGACTCATCCTGGAGGGCCCGGCAGGATGGCTCAGTGGTCTAAAGCCCCTTCTTAGGAAAGCTTGGGCAGCTTTGGGGACCACAGTTTGATCCCCGGCACCACATGCTGCGCCAGCCCTGCCCTCGGGGTGGGCTAAGCCGGCCATAAAAATGAGTGAATAAACAAATAAAGGTTCTGAAACAAGAAAAAAAAAAAAAAAAGAAACCTTAAAAATAAAAAGAAGTTTTTAATGTGCATTTCATATTACTTGCAAGTAGATTTACATGTTCTAGCTTAACTTCCTGTTAGCTACAGTTTTGTGTTCCTATAGACAATATATTCATCCAAATGGAAGCATAGAATGTCTGACCACTTAGCCTATTCCTGCCCTCTGTCTTCCTCTTTTTTTTTTTTTTTTTTTTTTTTTTTTTTTTTTTTTTTTTTTTTTTTTTTTTTTTTTTTTTTTTTTTTTTTTTTTTTTTTTTTTTTTTTTTTTTTTTTTTGTTGGATATCACTGATTATAAGTGCTTTCACTCATTATTTTATTTTCTTCAAGACAAATCTTTCATCTACTGTTTGTGGACTATGTTGGTTAGTTTTCGCTTATTGCTGTGAAAAAATACGCAGCTATCCAGCACCCACAATTAAGGAGGAAAGGTTGATTTAGCTCATGGCTTGTTGAGGTTTTAATCCATACTTGGCTGGGTGCAAGACAGAGCGGCACATGGCAGAGGGCGGCAGTTCATGGTGGCAGAAGACAGCAAAAGCAAAAGCAAAACGGGCAGAGCAGGAAGAGCAAGCCTGTCTCCCTCCCCTGCAGTGTATGTAGGCTGCCTTCCCCAGGGCAGTGTAGCACGCACACCCAAAGTCCCACCACTGAATCACGGGCCAATCACAAATTCTAGAAGCCTGCTCCATGACTGCAGGAGCCTTTGGGGAGACATCTTAGAACAAACCAAAACAGTTACCTTTCACATAGAAAAGGCCAGAGCAGTCATTAATTTGTTGTTTCATGTAGTAATTTTCAAAACATTGATGCAGTATACTGGGAGTGACTAATAGTGTATAACTAATACTATTTCTGTTTTAAAATAAATGCATAGTGGGCTAAAGCTCCTGCTTAGGCAGAGTGCAGCAGCTGGGGTTTGATCCCCAGTAGGATGTGTTGCCCCCTCCAGCCCCCCTCAGCCCCCACCTCATGTGCCCTGAGGGAGCAATTGAGACTGGATGGATGTGGTGGTGTGTGCCTGCAATGCCAGTGCTTGGGAAGCTGAAAACAGGAGAACCACTATGAGTCCAATATATGTGGTGAGACCTTGTACATGCTGTAGAGCCTGTACTGAATACATTAAAAATAAAGAGCAAAATAAAATAAATGTACAACTTTCAAAATAAAAGAGCTAAGGTATCTCGCCACCTTTTGTAGTTCATGCTTCCAAGGCACAAGAAGGGATAGTTAACAGGGACACATTCAAGGAAAGGACCATTATGAACTCTTAAATGCTCCGGGAAATGAAAACTGTGGGTCTCTGAGATTATTGTCTTTGTTTAAAACAATTTTATTGAGGAATTTAGATGTCAGACTTGGTTCATAGCATTTTAATCCATTGCATATATCAACTGATGTAATATCAATGCTAATATTAACAGTTCCACTTTAGAGATAAACTCACAGAAGGCCAGTGAGATAGTTCAGTGGTCTAAAGCACCTGCTTAGGAAAGCTTACTCAACTTTAGGGACCATGGTTCAATCCCTGCCACCACATGCTGCACCAGTACCACGCCCAGGGCAAACATCCTTTAAACTTTGTTTCTTAGCCTTGTTCTTCCTTTGATTTTATTTTTCAAAATGAAATTAAATTAATAAAATAAAATAAAAATATTGACATTAATATAACTCACCCCATTTTACAGGGAAAAAAACAAGTTTAAAGAAACAAAGTAACATATAACTACACATGTTACATGTTTTCAAACCAAGAACAGCTGATTAATAATGGTTGATATATTATCTATTTTATCAAATCTATTGCTTAGATTAGCAGATATAGTTATATAACATTGGACATATTGTTGAATATTACCATTCGCTTTCAAGAAACCTTAAATTTTTGTTCTTGTCTCTTTTTTTAATGTTTGTGTTAAAGGGAGTATAGTAATAACTGATATAACATTAGAAACAGTACAGATTTAGAAGACAAGATGTCATGTATTCAAGCATGGTTTTTGGATTACACATTGCTGTCCTTGATGTAGTTGCTTAGATCACAGCTATCAGCAAACCGAGTTAGTCAAGGTGAAATTCTACACATTAAGTGCTATTTTCAAAAGATTAATGGAAATTTTCAGTATGATCACCTCAACCATCTTGTATATATACTTGCATATTTTCCCCTACTTTTTTCTTATATTAACATCATTGTTTTCAGCGAATTACTAAAAACACTGAGCCCATTTTCAAGTCTGTTCCCCTGAGTTTTGGTGACTGTTAGAACTCTGACCGCTTGCTGTCTGTGCCAGGTTCTTGCCCCTGGCATGGTGCCTTCCCACAGCTGTGCTTTGCTGTCTTCACACCACGTGCAAGCCCGTCCTCCAGGACAGAGTGTTGGGACGTGGCATAGCAAAATGAGGCCAAGATGGCTTTTGTGGACTTTCAAGTTAAGTAGTAAGGATATTTTCAAAATATTCAGAAATGATAATTCTTCATTTACTAAAAAGAAAAACTACATTTGTGTTCAGGCACAAAATACCCAACAGCTGCCAGAAAGCTTGAAAAAGAATCTATTCTAAAATCTGGATTTTCTACCAAAGTTCCAGTGTTTCAAGTCATTATTCTGACTGTAAGTGGGAAAGTCTTCACCTCCTGTCTGTCCCAGGGAAGAGCACCCCAAAGGCTGCAGCACAGTTTGAAGTTTGTTTTTTGTATCCGTAATTAGGTACTTGAGATCGAACAATTTGTGGATAAAGGAAATTTATTTGGCTCATTGCTCCAGAGGAGGCTGGGAGTCTAAGGATGTGGTTGTCACCTGTGCTTACCTCTGGCAGGATCTTTGGCTTCATCAAAAGACCGCCAGGTCATTGTGTGGTGAGCCAGAGGAAGTGCACTAGTCTCGTCAAGTCTTCTCCTGTGAAGCTGCTATGCCAACATAGATGCCCTATCCTCATGAGCTCATCATTTCCTCATTAATGCTTAAAGGCCCAAACTCTAGGTACATTAACACATGAATTTAGGGAGTAAATTTCAACATATACACTTCTAAAGGATACTGTGAAGCCATACCAGGGACTAAGGCCAGACAAATAATTAGGGCCCAAACGGCTAAGGTGCAATAGAAGAGGATGAAAGTGATAGAAAGTAAAGGCAGAGTTAAAAAGTTTTGGATAGGTGAGCATAATGAATCCACCTATAAATATAGTCCTCTGGGAGGCTGGAGCAGTAGGGTTGCAAGTTGAACCCTATCCTGAACAATTTAAACTACTTTGCAAGACCATGTTAGAAAAAAAATTTTTTTTAATGATCTGAGAATATAGTTTAGTACAAAGTTCTTCATTTCAGTTTCCAGTGTCAATAAATATATAAGTAAATAAAATTTGACAATAAATAGATATATGTTATATAGATAGATGATTGATACACAGATGATAGATAGATACATGATGACATATGGTACAGATAGATGACATATGGGTAGGTGATAGATGATATATAGGTACATGATAGGTAGATAGATAGATAGATAGATAGATAGATAATAGACAGAGAGGGGGATGATATATGGGTAGATGATAGAAGATAATAAAGGATCATGTATATTTTCACAAGGACTCCTACATCTAGATCATGAAATGGGATGCAGGTCACTGTCACCCCTTCCATCCACACACCTTCTGTCTACTGAAGTTGTAGCATATCAGCAGTATTACTTAAAGCTCACCTTTCTCATAGGTCAATTTCTCTATTCGAAGTACCCCAGCCAATCAGACCTCTCCAGGGAAGTTTCAGCTGAGTTGCAGCCAGTCAGCCTGGAAACCCGAAGAAAGCCTCAGTGCCAGACTCCTAAGACTACAATGCCTACAAAGAGAGGCTCTTTCCAAAATGACCTAAAGCAAGATAGAAAGCATAACCAAGACTCAAACATAAATTTTCTGATCTGAAAGGAAAGGCCAAGGGAGGAGAGTGTTATCACACTATGGAAGTGAAAACACACAAATAGCCTCTCAGCAAGTTCTCAGTTGTCCTGTGGTAAGCACCACCAGAAATCAAGGTATATACAGCATCCTCTAGTCACTGCTGGTTTACCCTTCACCTCACAGCCTTTAAACCATTTAGACAGAAAGACCAGCTTATTTACTCATTCATTTCCAACTTTTCTGACATAACCTAAAAAGCAAGATTGTTAAATTGTTAAATAAGTGAGATGAGTGAATGACAGGGATAATAAACATTTCTGTACTTTGTAACACAACTGATTGTTCATGAAAGTCGACATAAAAGAGGGGCAGTGTGACAGCAGAATAGCTCATTCTGAATGAGTGCCTCAAAACTGCCATGAGGGCACTTTGCCTTAGGCCAGCAATTGTTTTTCAAGGTCCATCTCTCTTCTTTAAAAATTATATAATTTTTACTTGGATTCAAAAATCACTTTTCCTAGCATTCTTGCTTCCTGGTGTGGCCACATGACCAAATTCTAGCAATGAGATCCTTGGAAAGGGGACATGGAAACTATGTGTGCCCTTCAAAGGAAGTGGGGAGTAACCAGCTCTGGTAGGCAGGAGTTCACTGCAGTGAGACGCCAGAGATGAGACTGAATAAGCAAGAAACAGGGCCAGCAAATTGCATGTGCTCATGTGTGTGAGGTCTGTGAGGTCTGTCCAGGCTGGGGCTAGACTGCAAGTCACTGCTATTGTGGGGGCCACTCAGTGAACCCCGATCCTGACAACACTGACAGGACTTATGCCCTCCTTCAGTCAGGGATATGGGGCTTCTTGCTAAGGTAAGCTGAGAATGAACTTCAAGGAGAACAATATCATAACAAAGCTTAGGGGAAAGGCTCCAGAGACGGGGAGGGAAGATGGCAGGAAGAGGAGGGGGACCAGGAAAAAAATCAAGATGTGTTAAGGGCATGTGCCTATGTACCTACTCCCTAAGATGAATGTAAACACCACGCACAGAAAAAGAGTACAAAGAAAAAGATTTAAAGCCATTCAAATAAATAATATGGGTGGAATCATGGGGTTTCTGTGCTAAATTTGCCACACGCGAATCGGGAAATATAAACTTTGTGTTTTCTGTCCTACGTGCAACTAAACTCTAGTATCACATTTGGCCGGTCATGGATTTTGCAGTATTTATTGAATTTTAGTGAAAAGCACTGTTTATTTTTTCACTCTCCCTCCTGTTTGTCTCACATTAAACAGGCTTGTGGGTTTGTATGAAGCAAAGCAAGTTCAATTGTTATATGCTAAACCCACTCAGTATGGAAAAGTCAGGTATCTGGGAGTTTTGGAGATTCCATAATTCATGCATTTTGGCCAACTTATCCTGTCTTTTTACCCAACTGCCATGACATCTTAGTCCCCTGAAAGTAGCTCCACTGTCTAATTTCACTATCTTCTAATTAAACCATTGGAATCAGAATGCTTTGTTCACACTGGAAACCTGACTGTATCCTTTCCTTCCAGGTAAACATCCAAGCCAGGAATAGAACACCTCTGTGATCTGGGCTCAGCTCTCTTCGCAGCACATTTTCCTTGTTGTTCCATTACTTCTTGAGCACCAGACTGTATGCATTCCATATGCTCTTTCCCATCTTCATGTCTGTCTGTGCACTCTCCCTGTTGACCTTAGCAGTGTTTCTCCCAAGGAGTCAAGGAAACACCCTACCCAGCTACCTCTCCCTCTTATTTCCCTCTAGAAATATTTTTCCACTGTACTCGCAGAGCACCCTCGAGATCCTTCCATAGCGCTCTATCTATACTACACTTCTGGAGGTTTTGCACATTGTTGAAGGAAAGTGTATGAATCATTATCTTCCTATCTGGTTCCTAGCACAGTACATGCCATAGGGTAGCCACTTGGTTAAAGTTATTTCCTTTTCTTCACTTTAATGGCTTCCCTTCAAGTATTTGGAAAATGGACTCAACTTTACATTTGACACCATAAGTCAAATGAGAGCAGTTCCAGCATGGACAGACGGTATCTGTGGAGGGTTCCTGCCAACACTGATCATTTCGCCATCTGAGAAGGACGTCTGCTTGAAGAGGGAGCCATCGCCTGTGCTGTTACAGAAACCTAAATTACAACAGAAGGATATATGGGAGCTCAAATTTTTACTAATGACTGTTAACAACATAGCAGAGGAAAAGAAGCAAAATTGTCATAGTTGCACACAAAAATAACAACTTTAATTGGCAAAATTAAACTTCTAAAAGCTAAAGCCTTAGCAAGGTGGCTGAACTCATTTTGGAGCCAAAGCGAATTGGATAATAGCAACCGCATCTGATGTGTTTTAAGGTCTTCTGTTACCATATGTGCTCCACTCACAGTGACAGATGGGTATTGATATTTTTTTGCAACTGCACAAAAGCTAGCTGAAGCATATGAAAAACTCTTAATGGCATTAAAGTTTTGCCAATTAAAAACATGTTCAAGCATTTGATGTAGCACTTGATAATATGTTTCACAAGTTTCATTCTGCATTTTAAATCTTGATTTTTATTGCATTGCTTTTCAAGCTTAATGTAACTGAAACAATTATCACATGGGTCATATTTTCAGCTCTTTTATCATTTGGCACCTGTCAGATGGAATGATGAAAAAGTAAAAGAATCATTAAACTATTTCATAAAAATAATGCATTAAGTTACAAATAACATATGTGAAAATAGCCCAAATTTCACTGCTTCATATATTCCTAATGATAAGGACAGGAGAAGGGGTTAAACTGACCAGTAGTGAAAAGGTGTTTCCAAACGACTAATCAGAAGCATTTCTTTTAACTAAAGCTGCGTGGAATGATTTTTAAATACTGAAGTTTATACATTGTCTTAGCTAATTGATTAATTTTGTTTGACCTTAGCTTGTGGCCTGTTCCTTGGGCTGAACCAGGTATCTGGTTCTCTCTCTCTTTAAAAAAAGAAAAATCACTTCTTTCTTTCTTTCTTTATTTATTTATTTTTCTGGTACAGGATCTAACTATGCATCTCAGACTTGTGTGATCCTCCCGCTGCAGCCTCCTGAGCACTTGGGTTGTAAGCGTGCACCAACACTTCTGGTTTCGGGGGCCAGTGCTTTCGTGACTGAGATTCTGGATCCAGCATGTGGGATCAAACCTGGGTCACTGCGCTTGCCAAGCAGGTGCTTAGACCATCGAGCTATCTTTCCAGAATTAAGAATGATGCTTGAAGTCTTGAGAAAGGAAGTTTCCTTTGACCAATATGTTTCTGCATTATCTACAAAAATGTACATAAAAGAACTAATGGATTTTTACTTAAGCATAATGGAAACTTTCCAGTGGGTAGGTATATTTGCAAATCTCAATATACTTATTTACTGATTTTATAAATTTTCTTCACCAAGTTACTACTTCTTTTTTTAATCACTTCAAGAAGATGCTTGGGGAAGAACAGTAAAGAAGAGGAGAAATAAGTCAATAAAAGCTCAAAAGTAAATGAATATACAAAGAACTTAAGTTCTTCTATGATCGATCAGGTAGTTAGGGAAATAACTTTTGAAGCTAACGTGTTTAGGGAGCATGATATCTCCAAAGGTTAAGTAGTTTAAAGCTTCAGAATCAATTGAGAGAAACCAGGCTTAGAGTAGTTTTTCTGACTTGTATAAAGGAGGAATTTTTATGTGATGCAATACCTCCCGCTACTAGATGTGATACTGCTACTTGGCTTCTGATGGAACAGTTACTTTCTGCATCTACGTGCCATGACTGTCTGTCCCACCAGGCTAGGTTAATCATGATGGTAGGAATTAAAAGTCATATAATTCCAACAAAGACAGCTGTAAGATATGGTTATGAATGTCTCAGAGTGAAAGTTTGTACTTTTCCAAATCAATGATAAATTACCTCTGAGAGGGTATGGTAATGCTCCACATGTGCTTATAGTAGTCAAGGAGCTGTCCTCAAAATCTTGGTTTATGACAATAATTGGCAAAAAATAGAACAAAACTTTTAAAGTACAATAGATAAACCCTGGTGTCCCCAGTCTACGTACCAGTTTTGAGTCAATGTAGACTCAGATGTGTGGTCTCTGATGCCTGAGTGCATATCGCTGAGTTGGGAAATTAGGATTTTTATCGAGATCCAGAGAAATTTTCATTCCATTCCAGCCATGAAAATGTTACCAAAATATGAAAGCCTCAACTCTAGGAATGAGAGAACAGTTGGCTTCTGAATCTGAAATAGACTCTGGCAATGGTGCTGCACGTAGCTAGGTTGCAGTATGAAAAATAGGAGACATTATCTTTAGCATATCAACCAGACAAAATTAAATGGTAATTACATGGAGACATACAAAAGCAAGCTATTTTGTCTCCAGTTAAACTCAAAGAAGTGTAATGGAGATTACCAATTTCAAAGAAGTTTAGACAGGCAATAAATGTGTCTAGAAGAAACATGAAATTAGAAATTACAAAAGCCAGCAGTGTGAATTTTAATGATTGCTAAATAACATTCCAGAAATTTGAGAAATGAAGTACATTTAATTTTTTCTACTTTAGGTTATGTGAAAGAGGTGTGCATTTTCTACTAGTTGTAGGACTTAGTAAACAACTCCTTTCAAAATCTCAGGTTCTATTATTTTCTTTTTAAGAACTAAGTACAAAGATACTCTTTTAATTTGTTTGAAGCAGTTGTCTGTTGCTGAAAAATTGTTCACTCGAGAAATAGAAAAATGCAACTTTACTCTGTAGCCCTCTTTAATATGAGAATTAGCTTTCTGCCATGGTAGAAAAATATTTTTAGAATAGATAAAAATCAGGTCAGTCACCATGGAGACTTTGAAAGAATAGCTTATATCTATTTAAAATAGAAAAAAAGAAAAGGTAAAGAAAAATTCATGCACCAGTGCCTTTCGCAACAAGTAAATCCTTCCCAAAGGGAATGTCAGTGGTTTGCCATTTCGCAACCGTTTGTGTAGATTCTGACCCCAGAAGCTAATAGTTAACTCTAAAAATTTTAATTTAGTAGTTTGACCTACCAGATTTGAAAGTGAACTATGATGAGGATTTCCATTGTTCTTTCTCCCCAGTTTTATCTCTTTTAGTGCTGTCTGATGAAGTAGTGGCTCTGGCCAAGCTAAAAGGAGAATCAGCAATTCCCCTTCTGAATAATACTTTGTCCTTCTATCAACTAGAGAATGAGAACCCTGGCGTCTTTCCAAGTACACTGCTGTGCTAGAAGAAGTTAGTAAAGGTGTCTTCATGAACTTCCTCCCTAAAGTCCAGCTAGGTATGTGTAGCACATATGCACTGGCACATAAATTAGTGTAACGAGAGAAAATTTAGTAGCATTTTGAAAAACAAATAAATTGGGTAACATGAATGAATATGAGGAACGTGACATGATGTTCAGTTTATGGCTAATGCTAAAGTCTTACTCACAAGAAGAAATTGGACTTAATCATTTCCACACATATTTATTTTGGTGCAAATGCTCCATATGAGGCGAAAGAGCAGTATATATTCCAAAAAATTGCTGACAGTATTCCCTATGGTCAAGTATTTCTTGATGCTCTCATTACTAGTCCATGTCTATAGCATTGGTGTCCTTTGAATTTGAGGAACTTCAGTACATTATTTCTTTTAAAAAATTTCAAATGTCAGGATCAGTGCCTCTCTTTCTGCCACTTACGTTACATATAAACATGTATTTGGTGTAGATTTGATAGATCCAAGCACTGTTCACATTATTCATGAATAACTCCATTTCTACTTGACATATCTTTTGTAATCTACATTTTCTTATCTCAAACTATTTTTCTTTGGTTCCCACATGTCCTCCACAAAAAAATCTAAATTACTAAAAGCATCCAGAGGGCCTTTCATTTATCATTTTTCCCAGGTCAATATGAGACCATAATAATCTATAATCATCCTTATAAATAAATAGATAATATTTCAAAGAGATAAAGTAGCAGCCAATGTTGGCCAATACCCAAGGCATTAAACAGTTTAGCTGGCAGGAGAAACTCAAGTTCAAAAGTATCCACCAGGTCATATCTTCTGCAGGCATGAGAAAGAAACAAAATATTTTGTGTGTCTATCAGTTCATCTTGGCTATCACGGTCTTACTGAAAATAAACCAAGCATGGCACTGGAAGCATCCAGCTTTTTAATTTTTTTTCTTTTGGTCTTATTTATAAGCTCATCAAATTGCTTAGCTAACAAATGTACCAACTCATTCTCTGGTTTGTATTTGAGATGCATTTGGCCTCAACAAATACTGTCCAGATGTTGGCTAAATTGTGACTGCTTTCAACAGAAGGTCAATAAACTGAGAAAACTGGCTTTGTTTTCCCCACAAATTTATGAATCCAAATCCTAGAAATGAAATTAAGCCGTGGTTAGAATAACCAGGATTTACTTGAAATGAAGGAAAAGAGTTAGTTTTTCTCAGCCTTCTCCAAGCATAACCATAATTTCTCCATAAGATAATTCTCATTTGTGGAAAGTTGGTTGCTTTCCACATGGTTGCTAAAAAAAAGAAGAAAGCAAGCATAGGAAGAGTAAGGGACAAGAGAACAAAAGGGAAGAATGAGACACCAAAAATTAAAAACAGGTGCAAGGCCAACCTAAAGAGGTGAGATCCTGAGACAACTGACTCTCAGAATGACTCCAGAATTTTCATCGTTCTTCATGGCTCCTGTTGCCCATGTCCATACCCATCAAACAAAAATGCCAAAATTTACTGCTCATGATTAAATGGGTAAAAACAGAGAGAAAATGTGAATATCAAGAGCAATAAATGAAGGGATTCATCAAGCAAATTTTAGAGGATTACAGGCTCTCAACAGGATCAGTACATTCATGAATACCTCCCCACTTCTTCCCTCATAGAGAGAATTCCAGTTTGCAGCTATCTTAGTGAGAATGTGTTGTGCATATAAAGCACTCATTAAGTGCATTCATTAAGATATAAAAATCAAAGATGGGCAGAGAATGTACCTTTATTCTGCGGAAGTCAGTGATGATCCCCATGAGCAAGCAGATGTCCAGTGAGAACCCAAAATGGACTAAAAGAAAAAAGGAGCGATGTACAAAGAAGGGAGAGACTCTAAGTAAAGAATACACCATGTAGAGCCTTGTAGGCATACTGAGGATGTTTAACCTTGATCCTCTAAGCATAAAATGAGCCACCAACGTGTTTTAATCAAGAAAGAAGGTAACTGAATTTGTATTTTACACAATGTCTCTTCCAGATATAGAATAAGAATATTCCTGGAACTCTGAAAATGTTCAGAAAAAAAAAAAAAAAAAAAAAAAAAAAAAAAAAAAAAAAAAAAAAAAAAAAAAAAAAAAAAAAAAAAAAAAAAAAAAAAAAAAACTCGACAATGATGAGGTAAAGAGGTATCAATACGGAAAATTATAAAGAAGTGTTAAATAAGCTTAGATTTAATGGAAGTTTAAGAATAGTCCTACCGGTTAGGGTAGTATGTGTTGCTTGACATTGAAACAGTGAATATAGAGACAAGATGGAGATCATGAGCTCTAGATTGGAAATGAGTTTAAGATATCTGTCAGCTAAGGTTATGCATACAAATTTGGATGTGAGCTAATATGTGTTGGACATATATATACTAACATCGGATTCCATTAGTTATTTTGATCTAGCCCCAAAAATCTTATAGCAAAAAAAAAAAAAAAAAAAAAAAAAAAAAAGTTTGCCTGCTGATTTAAGAAATACTGATCCTTTAGTTAGTAGAATGTTCGCAAGAGAAGATGATTCTCTTCTTTGGTTTTGTTTAACCTTAGCCAAATAAGTCATTGGTTTGAAATTATTTCCTATTTTTTTTCTATTTCCAATAAGATTCTAAATAATGAAAACCAAAGTTAATTCCAAAAAGCTTATAATTACATGTATTTAAAATATGTGTTTTATCACATTTGTGTTTTATACTAATACAAGATTCTAAGTATTTTCAAAAGATGTTTGTTGAACGTTATTTCAAGTGTGTGATAAATACATGATGAGATTTGTGAAAGCAGGATTGTGCTACCCTTAATCAACAACAGAAGTTGTGCAGCAGGTTCTGAATAGAAGATGATTAGGTGAAATTTCTGCACAAAGAAACTGGGGCTTGTGATATACTTTGGAATTGTACTAGAAGACTTCAGGAAAGTGTTTCTCTTCCTTTGATACCAGCAAAAGGTATCTGCTTATTGTAACCCTGGACTATGTTTGTATATAATATCTGAATCTACTGTACCTATCAATTACTAGTCTGAAGATGAAGATGACACAGAAGGCACAGGTAAGAGAACCACATAGTACAGAGCTGGAGCTTGCTCTTGGAGCTGCCTATCTATGTAAGCTGCCCAAGTGAAATATTACATTTCATTATTTTTCAGATCAAGTTGAGGTAATATCTGGCTAGTTGTAGCCATAGGCATTCTAACTTTCCAAATACCACTTTCACTTGGAAACAACACACTGCTAGGCATGACTAACTTTGTGAATTTGTCAGATGACTTTCAATTCATGAAACTTATCCATATGCTTTACAGAGAATAGTCCAATATGCCTCAAACTATTAAAACAAAGAGGCTGCATTAATCTATAAAATATCAGGGCCTTGTGTTTTATTGGGTTTCACCATGCTTATACACATTTTACCAAGGCTGATGAAGAGTCGTTCTGTGTTTGGCTCTGACAAAGTATTAGAATTAGCGTTTTCATTATTATTTCAGTAAGATTATAACATGTGCACTAGTAGGAGGAGGTGGTCTGGGTCCCTACACATCAAATTGTGTGACTGACTCCATTACCTCAAGCACACTTAAGCGAGGAGCTATCACATACATGAGTGCATTAGGAACTCTTGCAGATGTGAACAAAACCCAAAAATAGTTCTTGACTTTGCTGGACATTGTCACATTTGCCTGCTGTGTGCTCACTGTAGCATGAGCGAGTGTACAACAATATAGTGCTCAATCAAACCCAGGTTGTCTGGCAGCAAGAGGAAACGCAGCGGTAATGTGGTGGACACTGCTTGGAGCCACAAAAAGGTATAGATTGTATATTTGTGGCAAAAGTGTAGAGGACTCACATTTTCAGTCATAGAAATGAATTTAATTTACTAATATGATCCCAGATTGGAACTCATTTGAAACTATAGAGTTATTGTATAGTGTTGACATCTGCATGGGTGATAAAATAAGATATTTACCTGTCCTGCCAAATAAAGGCAAACTTTTATGATTGATAGATACAAATGAAAGAGAACTAGAAAAATCTATAATTAGATCCCAAGTGAAATGGCTTTTGTTAATTTGGAAATGAAGGAAATTATTCAGGAAAAAAAGTAAAATTAAATTAAATATTTGATAAGCATCTTTAATCCAGGTTAGCCTTAAGTGTAATCAACATTTCCTTGCTGGCCATTGTAGAATGGGTCTTTGAAGGAGAAACAATACAACATAAGACACTTAAATATAAGATTACTCTACAAGAGTCACTTGAAGAACCATATACAAAAAAGAAATCTTTCCACACACTAAAGATCAAAGCATTCAGCTAAGGGCCTGAGTCCCATGGCAATGTCCTGCATGACTCCAGCTAAAGACCTATGTAGCTGAGAAAAATGTTTCCTACAGGGCTGTTTCATGGAATTTCACTGGAAAAGCACAAAAGTCAGTGTTGGAAACTAGGACGTCTGTGCCAGTGGAATGAAGGATCTGCACCAGCAGGCTAAAGGAAATGAGCTTCGATCAGTAAGCAACACTCAAGGAAAGAACCAGAGCTCCCCTAAAAGATACCACAGCCATTACCTCAGTAAGTCTTCTTTCATTGCTGGGACAAATAACCAACACTCAAAATGAAGGAAGAAAAGGTTTATTTAGTTCACAGTTCCTGGAGCTTTCAGAACATACTCAGCTGGCTCTAAGGCAGAGCGGTACATAGCAGAAAGCAAACTTTCATGGAGGTGGCAAAGAGCAGAGAGCAAAGGGGAGGAGCAGTAGCTCAGGTAGTAGTTAGCCTCTTTCTCTAACAAACATTGTAATGCAAATCACCTGGCCCAGAGCAGGTGCAGTATCCATACCCACAAGAATCAATCACAAACTCCAGAAGTGGTCCCGTGATGGCATGAGGCTTTGGAGGGACAACTAGACACAAACCACAACAGCCATGCTCAGCAATAGTGAGGCTTCGAGCTCCTCTGATGATGAAGAAAGCTAAGTCCCATCAAGAAAACCAACAGTACAAGTTTCTCAAGGAAATTGAGTTGTGCAGCATCATCCCCTATGGATCTAGGAAGCAATGTACAAAGTGAAGACCAGAACAACTCCAAAATGAGCTGTAGGCAACAAACATTCCACTCTCAATTAATTGCTGAAGCAGAATCTTCATAAAGACACAAACCAAGAATCTCCAACCCATAGAAGATATCCCTGAAAAACAGACTCCTCCTAGAGTAGCCTTGACAGCAATGATCTAGCTACTTATTATCAAAATTTCACAAGGATTATCATAGAGATCAAACTATAGAAATAGAAAGTTATAACACAAAGAAGCAAAATACAATAACAGGGCCCCAGCCCACAGAAAACAAGTCCAGGAAACAACAGCATAGAGGAAACTGGAAGCCACACAAATGAAAATGAAATTTCTGAAATGACTGTAACTGAAGTAAATACACAACTCCAGCTTGGTATTGAGAAAAGTCAGATAGAAATAATGTCTCAGACAAAAAAGAAATAATAATCGTAATAAAATATTTGCAGAGAATATCTAAATATCATAAAAATGATATTTTTTATCATCAATAAAAAATAGAGGAACACAAGAAAATCATGGGGATTTTGAATAAACAAGATAGGAAAGAAATAGAGTTAATGAAACAGATTCAAAGAGATGCAGCAGAAACTAAAACTTCCATTAATGAGCTGTAAAAGGTTTAAATCAACAGTTTTCAACATTGCCAATTTCACTGGTAACCCACTGCAATTATGGAACATTGGACTATGTATACAACTACTTTCTCTTAGTTCAAAGGCAAGAAATTTTTTTTCTTTAACAATATAAATTAGAAAATTTATCACATCTACACACTGTACTCTGTATAATTACTATGAGGACAACAATATGCATTGTGTCAATTATTGCAAATGTACAACTAACATGTTTTGAAACTATTATGTTGTTATTTATTAAAAGTAATACAAAATTTAAAAATGAAAAACAAAGAAAAAAATTTAAAAAAGGAAAGCTAAACTAATATGTTGAGCTGTAAAAGGCTCAAGTCTAAATCATCCAACATTACCAGTTCTGTCAATGACCCACTACTATCATGGAATATTGGATTATGTATACAACTACTGTCTCTTCAATGAGAAGAAACGTTTGTACCAATAGTGTTAAGAAAAGTCATCATGTCTGCATCTTCTACTTGGAACAACTAATATGAAGAAAATAATGTACACTGTATTAATAAAAACTGAAAATAAAAACTAAAAATAAATAAAACGCAGAGTTAATACATCAAAAAATCCATTAAAAGCTGGCAAAATCATATGAAAAAAAAAACTGAAGATTAACTTTCAGGTCTTGAAGACATCATTGCAGTTAGATACTAGGAAAAAAGATCTTAAAAATAACAAGAAACCAGAAAAATAAGAACAAGAGTAAAGTATTTGAAATTCTGAAAGAAAATAACTTTGGAACCATATTAATGTATCTGGAAAAACTATCTTTCAAAATCCATGAAGAAGTAAAATACATTCATGACAGAAAACAACTAAAGAAATTCATGACCACCAAACCAACCCTATAAAGAATACTGAAAGATACCCAAGCAATACATCAAAATGACCACAACTCCAAGAATAACAATAGAAAGAAAGAAATGAATGAACAGGGCAAACAATTAAGTACATGAAAATTAGGGAACCAATGGCAATAATATAACATAACAAAGATAATCTAATACGTATCAATTATAATCATCAATATAAGTGGCCTCAATTCACCAGTAAAAAGAAGTAGACTGGCAGAGTGGATCAAGAATCAAAATCTAGTTATATGCTATACAAGAAATGAACTTAATTCCAAAGAAAATTCAGTCTGAAAATCAAAGGATGGAAAACAATAATTATGTGCCCAGAACTCAGAAAAGAGCAGAGGCAGCTATTGTGTTCTCAGACAATTTAAACTCCAAACCAAGACTGATCACATGAGATAAAAAGGTCACTACATACTTGTTAAGGAATCCTTCAAGGGAGATAAAAATCAAATATGTATGCATAAAATATGGAAACACCCAACTATACATATAAGACAAATTTTTTAAAATATGAAAAATCAAAAAACCAATAACACAATCTTAGCAGGGGACCTTAACATACCATTGTCTCAAAGACATATATGGACTAGGAAAAAAATTAGCAAAAAAGACAGCACAATTGAACCATTCACCCAAAAATAGCTGAATATACATTCTTTTTCAGCTGCACATGGGACATTCTCTAAAATAAATGACATATTAGTCCATAGATGTGCTTAAGTAAATGTAAGAGAATTAAAATAAGTCCAAGTGTGTTATGCAACCATGGGGCAATGAAACTGGAAATCAATAATAAAAACAAAATACAAAACCTCCAGAAATACATACAAATTAAATAACACCTTCTGAAACAACCAATGGGTCACAGATAAAATTAAAGAATAAATTAAACAATATCAAAGACATACATGGACTAGGAAAAAATTAGCAAAAAAGACAGCACAATTGAACCATTCACCCAACAATAGCTGAATATACATTCTTTTCAGCTGCACGTTCTCTAAAATAAATGACATATTAGTCTACATTTCTCTGTATCCATATTCTACAACATGTAACTTTATAATTCTAACTGAGGATAACTTGATTTTCTACTTGCTAAACTGAACTGATCTTAAGACTTACTTTGGTCAATAGAATGAGAGAGACATGATGATGTGCCACCTGTGAACACAGTTCACAAGAGACTGTATCTGCTTTTCCATTTGTCACCTCCATGAAGACATGTCTGTGGTAACTAGCATGAAGATAAGATGCATATAACAGATCTGAGGTGCTCAGCCATCCTAGACTATACTAATTTAGCACATAACAGTCATGTGCCACTCAAGCATATAAATAACTATAGCACAGATTATTAGGAACACCTCACTAACACATGTGTTCTTGATCAATATCAATTCAAGATAAGTTCTATCCAACCTAGACTATCTAAGTCCCCATTTTTTTACATAAATGGTTATTTTATTTGACACTGAGATTTTGATAGTTATTTATTACACATGATTTTATGACTTCTCCAGCATTTAACTAATCATGATATGTCAATTGGGATGATTAAGGAATCCTTGGGAGAGCATGCCTATAATCCAAGCACTCTGGAGACTGAAGCCAGAGTATCATTGTGAGTTTTAAGCAAGCTTAGACTACATACTGAGTTCAAGGGTAGCCTAAATTAAATAACAAGACTTTGCCTCAAAAACCTAAAATAAAAATTGCCTAGAAGATTGTGCAAGTATGCTTTTAGGTGTCTCTAGGAGGATCATGGAGCCATGGCTTTGTGGCTCATATCTTGTTCTTTGTCCCTTCTGCTGTTGCGCTATTTCTGCTGTGCTTCCCAGGCACCATGAATTAAGCACTTTGGTATGCCATTCCCATTGGCTATGGTGTCTCTGCCTTGGAGACAGACAATCACTGGCTGAAAGAATAATGTGTTTTGGTTTCCTGTCTCAGCAATAATAAAATTGAATTATACAGGAAACTAGCACCAGAGAAATGGCCATTGTTGGGACTATTCCCTACCATTTCAGAAACCTTTGGAAATGCTTTTTTGATAGGATTTTTGAAAGGTTTAGAAAGACAGGTTTAAAAAGCCTTAGAATGCAGTAATCACAATTTGATGGGTGATTGGAGTCAGAGATCAGAAGACTAAAATGCCAGTAGAGATGTAGACAGCAAAGACAGTTGCAGAAAATTTCAGTTGAGAACAGGGACTCTATAAGTTCCTAATACTAGAAGCAATGAACATTATATTCTGGACCAATTTATCTAATGAAAGAAATTTCAATACAGCTCAACATTCAGTATGTGGAACGGGTAGAATCAGGAGTGTAAGGCAGATTACACAAGTTGGGAAAATTTACATTTTGACGTAGGAGGAAACATAGAGTTTCAGCCAAGGAAAGTGTGGCTGCTGAACAAGTTATCACCATTAAACAGAGATAATGTACATTGTACAGTTATAAAAAATAAAATGTCCTGAAGTATTTCATGATTCATCAAGACCCCACGTATAACGGACTCAAAGGTGGAAAAGTGTCAAATTTTATTTGAGAAAATGATAACTTGGACCCCTTTTAAAGAAGGGACTCATAATGAATTGGTTCTCCAACATTCTTTTGATCATGCCTGGCATGCACAGGCTGCTATGTCCATGGTCGTAGGGGATCTGGCCGATGTTTCTGCCGATGATGCAACCTGATATTCCCGTCATGAAGATAGTTTTATTGGAACATAGAATGTAAGAATTACTGGTGAGAAAGGCTTTCACTTATATATCAGAAGAAGGCCTATAAGGTCAGGCAAGGAGCTACTAAAAGAGCAGGGCATGAGCATATTGAAATGAAGATGAAGGTGCTATACAGGCTCTAGGACCCCAGAGATGGCAGGAATGTGGAATGTAGAGAAAGTGTGTGTGGACTGATAATGTGTTTATATTATCCCTTAGTTACGGCGGACTAATCAGGCCTGCAATCTTCCAAATGAGTGTGTGGTGAAGATGTGAATAAATGAGTCAATTGATATAATTTTAGGACTACAGGAGGATCAAAATCTTCTAATAGAATTCAAGATTCTCTGAGAGCTAAGACAAAGATCTTCTCTTAGGTGGCCAATATTTATTTAGTTATCAAAACAAAGGAAAGGAATATTGAAGAAAGGGCAAAACTACTTAAGGACATTATATTACTTTAAAAGAACTATGTTATCTCTCAGAAGGCTTCTACTCAGGAGTGAGATGCCTGAAGCTAGTCTTTATCTCATTAACTGAAGTTGCAGCAAGGTCTCCTTAGCTATCACTTTGTCTTGTCCTTGGAAGCCTCATGACTTCAACCACCATTACAGGCTTCAGTCAGCATCAGCAATTCAAAGAGGTTCACTTATTATAAGTCCACTGACCATTGACAGAAAAGGGGCCTAGGCCTTGAACAGATTCACAAAGTAAGCATGAAAAGCCAATTATTAACATTAAATCTTGCTCAGAGCTGCATCACAGTGGTATTCACCAGACTGTACACAGCAAGGCTAAGGGGTGGGGGTACTCAAGACCTTTAGAATTCACATATTACTACTATATGTTTATACTGTTGTGTTTCTGTCTTCTTTTGGTCTAATTCTTTTCTATTGCTCGCTTTTGAAATGGAAATATTTACCCTGAGAAGTTTTCCCTTCATGTTAGATGGCTTGTGTTTTATGTTAGAGAGGTTTACAGATAAAAGTTTGCCTTAGTTTCAGAAGAGACTTGAATGTCAAAACTGTTGGAACTTTTACATGATGAAAGAAGGGATTGGTATATTTCTTTTTGTACACAAGATAGTCTGGTATGCTAGATATATTATAAGCTTGCTATTGTTTTTGGAATATTGTTATTGCTTAGGTAGATCCATCTGGCTACCAACCTGACAAGGGAGAGATTGTAAACATTAATCATGATACGTTAACTTGAGTAGATTGAGAAGAACCCATCACATCAGCATTGACACCTCCAGGGACATCTGGGTGGGTCACGAAGTCATGCTGTTGGGTTGATGACTTGTCCTTCAACTGTTCTTCTGAGGCCTTTCTGGATGGTCTGTTTCCTAGTGAGCATGAACTAATCAGCTTTGTTCCATCATACCCTTCTGTCATAGTGATCAAATCCATGATCAAATTAATTAAATTTCTCCTCTTTTAAACTATGATTATTTTTTATTAGTCAGCAATGAGAAAACTAAGATACTTTCATTCTCAGATCTATCTTCTGTGTTAGCAAACTTCTGACCACATTTTATGGCTGTAGTGTTTCTTATCTTTCCTTTTCATGTATTATTTCACTTAGGAGGAATGAAGACCACAGAGATCTTTCATTTGAATCTTCACCTCATCATAGTGCATATCTTAGAAATCAGATGGTTAATGGGACACTGTAGAGATTTTGACAGTGCTGTTAATTTTTATTCTAAACTCTAACCTGAATTTTACGTAGCCTATCAGTTATTGAAACAACTCCATATGTTTTTAATTAAACCCACAAATTAATAAATTTGTTTCTTTTCCTTTAATTCCTGTCTCAGTAACTGTCACCACAATTTTTATATTTTCTCTAGCTTCAAAGTATGTATCATTTGAACTATTTCCCTTTACTCTCCATCTGAGTGTAAATAAGCACAAAATTCTATATATCATCAAAATTAACAATTGACTTGTTCCTTCCCATATTGAAATACCACAGTAGTCCAAATAACCTTGTGTTACTTGAATGCCTAAAATAGCCCCTGAATTTGTCAATTTATTAAAACAAATAGCTGGTTGGCAAAATATGGTTCACTTCCCAGTTCCAGACAAAGGTTCAGATACTGGTTCAGACATGATAGACACTGGAAAAATTCTGCAGGTTCAGGGCAGGCCAAATAGCTCAGTAGATTAAAGTGCCTGCAAGCAGGATCAGGGCTGGAGGTTCTACACTGAGGCCTATCGTAGAAGACCTGCCTGGGGCGTGCTAAGATGGCAATCTAGATGGGGTGTGGTGGCTCACATCTGTAATCCCAGCCCTTGGGAGTCTGTAAACAGGCAGATCACTATGAGCCTGATCTAGTAGTGAGCCCCTGAACACCCTGTAGACCCTTCCCTAAAATACAAAGAAAAATAAAATGTACAGGTTCAGTCACCAGGAATAAAGTTAATTCCTTACATAGAAATACTGATACCACTTGCTTTGCTGTTTTTATATCTACTGCCACTCTAAGATACAGAGGCAAGACAGTGAGTGTGATTGGTTTAGCTTAAGTCACACACCCATCGTTGATGAAAGGAAGGCAAAGCACCTTACTGCATAACCTAAAAGGAAGTCAAGGTACTTCCAACAAAACAAGAAGAGACAGAATGCTGTAAGGCAAAAATCAACAATGTGCCAGCTTGTTTAGTGTATCTGATTTCTTTCAAATCTGCATAGCTTGATCAGCAGAATCTATGTTAATCTAT
>PVJA010007567.1:36223-68137 GCA_004027025.1 Myocastor coypus
AGTTTTTTTTTTTTTTTTTTTTTTTTTTTTTTTTTTTGTCTTTACCCCTATCATTCGTAAAATTTGCCTAATGATCATCTGTGCTTCTCACTATGATGGCTTGTTTTTTGTTTGTTTGCTTGTTTGTTTGTTTGGTTTTGTTTTTTGAGACAAGGTCTCACTATGCAGTTCAGGCTGACCTTGAGCTCACTTTTGTGGCCCAGGCTGGTCTAGAATTTGCACCAATTCTATTGCCTCAGTCTCCCAAAGAGCTGGGATTACAGACATGTGCCACCATGCCCGGCGGCTTGGTATTTTTCTGCTCTGGAATGTAGAATGAAATTTCATTCATATAAACACATAATTGTATCTCATATTTCCTATACAAATGTGGTGGCTGCTTCTATTACAGGCCAAGAAATATTGCTGAAAATGGAACTAGCTTAAACAAAATTATTGCAGACATTTGGGTGCAGGTACTGGAGGAAAAGGGATTGTGTGCAACACATACAAGTTTTCTTATATTTACAGCAAATACATTGCATAATGTTGCCTTCATCATAGTTGTTTAGAGTACAACATGTGAACATGATTTCTTGCCCAAATATCATTAGTATAGATCTTTCTTGTCATTGCCCAAAGAGAAAGTAACTATATATAACACAATAGTCCATAGCAGTAGTGGGTTATCAGTTCATCTGGCATTATCGGGGGCTGTTGACTTGAACTTTTTACAGCTCAGCATATTAAGACAGCCTTCCTTTTTATACCTCATGGTTAGATGTTTCTCCTGGATGGTTAAGATCAAGATAAAGCAAGACCTATGTTATAAACTTCTGTAACTGACAAGGTCAGTCAGGTCCCCTCAGGGTTTACCCTGAAGCCATGTACTGCAATTTGCAAAACTTTCATCAGTATCAGCCATCTGGGTGAATCATGGCCAATACTTGATTATTTTCTGCTTTCTGTGAAAGCCTGAGTGACTCTACTTAGGCACACTGTACATCATCGGTCACCTTCCTACGTGGTCCCACAATCTCCTCCAACAGGAAATTTTTGGACTCCACTGAGTTATATACTGTTACAGTACGTGTTCTTTTATGTCCTGTGTTCTCACTGACCCTGAAGGTCATTCCCACCAGCACTGGAGAAGGGTTCCTTTTTTCCCCCAACAGCCTCTCCAACATTTGTTGTTGGTTGATTTCTCTATGGTAGCCATTCTTTCTGGAATAAGATGGGATCTAACTATTTTAATTTGCATTTCAAGGATGGTTAGTAATGTGGAGCATTTCCTCATGTATTTATGAGCTTCTAGTATGTCTTCCTCTGAGAAGTGTGTGCTCACCTCAGATACCCATTTCTGGCTTGGGTCTTTAAATTTTGGGACCCTAATGTTTTTTTTAATTCTTCATAAATTCTAGATAGAAGACTTTTGCCCAAGTACTTGTTAGTTAGGATTTTTTTTGAAATTTGTGGGTTCTCTTTTCACTTTGCTATTAATTTTTTTTTTTTTTTTTTTTTGGCATGCCAAAGCTTCTCTGTAAGAAGAGGTCCCAGTTGTTAATTATTTCAAGTATTAGGTGCATAGTTTGATTTTTGTCCATGAATTGCTTGCCTACCCTAGTGTCATCAAGATTTCCTGCTACTTTCTCTTCCAAGAGATTTAGCTTTTCTGTTTTAATATTTAGATGTTTAATCCATTTTGACTTTAGTTTAGTGCATGATGGTAGACTTAGGTCCAGGTTTATTTTCTGGGATGTAGAGGTCCAGTTTTTCTAGCACGATTAGGTAAAGAAGCTGTCTTTCTTCCACTACAAATGTTTGGCCCCTTTGTCAATAAGGTGGCTGAGTGTGTTTGTAGTTTCTTCTGCATCTTCTAATCTATTCCATTGATCCACAGGTCTATTATTTTTTTTCCATCAACATGCTAATTTTATCATAGTAGCTTTATGGTATAGTTTTAAGTCAGGAATTATAATGCCCCCTTCTTTGTCTTTGTTGCCCAGGATTGGTTTTGCTCTTCTATGTCTTTGCTGGTTCCAAATAAATTTTAGGAATGATTTCTCTAGATCTGTGTGGTATGCTAGTGGTATTTTGATTAGGATTGCATTAAATCTGTTTAACAATTTTAGGAGTATGACTATCTTCACAATGTTGGTTCTTCTTATCCAGGAGCAGGGAACATCTTTCCATTTTCTGAAAATATGTTCTCTTTTTTCAGAATACTGTAGTTTTCATTGAATAGATCTTTTACTTCTTTAGTTACGTTAATTCCTAAGTATTTCATTTTTCAGCAGTGCTATTGTAAAGGATACTGTTTCTCTAATTTCTCTCTCTCTGCTTGTTATCTGTATAGAGGAATGCCATTGACTTTTGTGTATTGACTTTGTAAGCTGCTATGCTACTGAATTTGTGTATTAATTCAAGTAGCTTCTGGGTAGAGTGTTTTGGGTCTTTCAAGTAGACTATCATGTCATCTGTCACTAACGATAGTTTAACTTCTTATTTTCCTATTATTATTTTTATTTCTCTCTCTTGTCTAGTGGCTATAGCTAATGACGCTAGAACTGTATTGAATAGGAGTGGTGGTAGAGGACATCTTTGTCTTGTACCAGATCTGAAAATAAAACACTTCAGTTTTTCCCCATTTAGAATTATGTTAATCACTGTGGGCCAGAGAGATGGTTCAGCAGTATAAAGTACCTGCTTAGGAAAGCTTAAGCAACTGCAGGGACTGCAGTTCAATCCCCAGGACCACATGCTGTGCCAACCCTAACCCCAGGGCAGGCTGAGCCAGCCATAAAAAAAAAAAAGACAGAATTATGTTAGGCAGAATTATGTTAGTTGTTGAATTATCATAGATGGCTTTTATCAGATTGAGATAGAGGCCATCCATTCCAATTTGCTGTAAGACTTTGAACATGAATGAGTGTCAGACTTTGTCAAAAGCCTTTTCTGCATCAATTGAGATGATCATGTGGTTTTTTGACTTAGCTCTATTGATATAGTATATTACATTTATAGATTTGTGTATGTTGAGTCATCCTTGCATCCCTGAGAAATTATGGAATATATTTTCTTCTGTGGAACAAGGAAATCTCAAGAGGGAATTCCTTCTCCTTTCATTCGCTAAGTGAATGACTAGATCTATGCCCATAAAGGAATAAGCCTGAGGACTCAAGTGATACTTGGATAATATCAGAAGGAACTCTTTATCTTTGATAACCTTATTGATTTATTGATATAAGCTTCAAGTCTACTACTGGGAACCTTCTTATACAAATAATAATCCCTATATTAATGTATCATTAATTGAAAATTATACCATAGTTGAAAGACACTAGGATAGCAGGCTTTCTGGTTTTGGGAGGCATAGGTAGGTATGGAACCCTAAGGCATGGCTGATATAGAATAATAAAACTTAGTTCTAAGATGTATGTCTTCCTGGTTATGATTGTCCCCAGTTCTATGGAGATATACACATGGTTATATTTTGGGTTATGTACCAGGGACCGTGTGATTAAAATATTATTAAAAATGACACTGTTCAAGTAACCATTGGCATAAATGCAAATGTATTATAAAACTCTATTTCTAATATTTATTTTCATTTTCTATCTTGTTCCCCTTATAAATATGAGTGAAGGATATTTATTGACTCTGATTTTGTAACTTTATTTTTATATAATTTTATTTATTTATTTATTTATTTATTTATTTATTTATGTTTTGTGTTTTAGGAAATGACCTAAAGGGTGTTCAGGGCCTCACTACTAGATCAGACTCATCATGATCCCATCTGCAGCCTCTCAGAGGTAGGATTACAGGTGTGCACCACTACACTCAGTCTCAATTAGTCTCAGCACATCCTGGGGGCAGTGCCAACACTGTAGGCCCAGGGATCAAACCCCTACTGCTTGCATGTGCTTTATTCCACTGAGCTATTTGGTCAGCCCTGATTTTATAACTTTAAATATAGCAAATACCAAATAATAACATATTCTGATTTTCCATTCTTGTTTTATCCAATGACCTGAGGATCAACTGTATTTTTTTTTCCAGTGGAATCAAAACCATCAAGAAAAAATTATTATGTTGTTATGGGGAGGTTATCATGACTACGTTTTGCAAAATAGTGCCTCCATATTTATACTGAGGATGCTGTGAAAATATTTAACTTGTGAAAATTTAAATTGTCAAAAGAAGGAAACCATTTTTCTTTTTCAAATGAAAAACATGCTACTTATGAATGGAGAGAGTGGCTTTTCCTAAGTCATGCAAATTCATGAACAGGCATAAATCAAAGAAAGCTAAGTCTAGAGTTAAGTATCCTGTTTAATGAATAAAACATTGAAGAAATATTGTATCTGTGGAAGAGAAACTGAGAACCCCCTCTCTAGTACCCTTGAAGGCCAAGGTTATCTTGCAAATTCAGGTGGAGCACGGACAAAAAGAAAAAAAAAAAAAAGTCACTTACAAGAAATTAAAACTGAAAACTAGTAATAGGTATCAAAATTATATCTGCTGGATCCAATTTCACAGATAGTGCCTGGTGTGTAGCCAGTATCCACTCTAATCTTATTTCTCATTAAAAGAATGTATGTTGTTGAGATTGGAAATGTGCCAAGTTAGCATACATTTATTATGATTACTTTTTAACTAGAAATGTTCTTATCACTTGTACTTCTAATTTATAACTTATCGCATGATAACTTATCATCTGATATATTCAGGCTAATTATTTATGGCAGATGTCTTAGAAAGCTTCTTAAATGCCAAATAAATCCATTTCTACCTCTCATGTTCTTCTGTTTCTTCCCTTGAGAAGGGATGTCATAATTTGATTTTTTAAATCCAAAGACAGAAGTCTGTTGTTAGGAATTATAGAAAGAAAATAAGCTTTGAGCCTTTCAAAAGAACTCCTTAAGGGCTTCAAGATGTACAGCAAACATGGACTGTCTATTATTTTTATCCAAAAATTAATTTTATGTTGAGAGTTGCTATTGATAGTAGGAAAGGGAGCTCTCAGCTATTGCATATTGGATAGAAAACTGGAAAATGTTTATACTTTTTTAGTAACTTTGTCAGCATTTAAATAAAAGCATTCTGTAGGTAAACATTTATTTTTTTCTGGACACAAAGATATTTCGCCTACACACATATGCACACTCACACTGCTAGAGGTCATCTGTAGCCAACACAATCCTGAGCTTCACAAACAATGGGGAAAAAAGGTATATTAAAGAGAGAAAGGTGAAACAAAAGGAATAGGAGACTGAGCAACCAAAGCTCTAAAACTTAAGCGACAGCAAAAATCTCTAAAAATGAAAAAAGTATAGAGCTTTAAAACAGACTGAAGTTCATCACTGAAGAAGAGTTTATTTCAAAACCAGACCTATTGAATTCTAGCCAATAGTACCATGAAGTAAAAATCTACCAACAGATATAAATGCACACATAAACACACACAAAACACAACACACACACACACACACACACACACACACACACACACTACAGAGGTTAAGTAAAAAAAACTAAAATCTAGATCTAGGAAATCAAATTTGAATATAGCATGCTATGGTTCAAACCTAAAATATCTCCTCAGAGTGCCATGCATTCAGAGGTGAGTTATTAGAAGACTTAATTCTGCGAGTGCTAGCTTAGTGGATAGATCCATCCATAGACAAATGCATAACTGAAGAGGCTATTAGTAAGCGAGGCCTATATGGAACGTGGGTTACTGGAGGCAGGCTCTCAAAGGCCATAGCACCTGTTTCCCTATACCTTTCCAACTATGCGTCCTGGCTGCCATGCGATAAATAGCTTGTACTTCTGCAGTGGCTGTGTGTTGGAGCCAGTAGCCTATGCACTGAAACTTCTGAAATCATGAGCCTAAATAAACACTTTACCCCTCAAGTTGTATGTTTCAGGTATGCTGTATCAACAACCAACAATAAGTGACTTAGTGTACAGAGCATCAAAGGCATGGAAAACATGCATGACATAATAGCCAAGAGAAAATAGAGAAAGAAGCCCAATATATGTTAAATAAATTTTCAGAAAGTAAACAGTAAAGGGAATCCTAGAAAGGCAAGACTTGAAGAATTACTTAAGACTGTTGTAGAATTACAGCAAGACTGAAATGCTCAAAAAAGCAACATGAATACAAAGTAGAAAAAGTGAAACATATCTACATGTGATTTTGTTAAACAGTAGAGCTGCTAAAATAGATTAAAAAGCTAAAAACTCGTAAGAAAATGTAGAATATTGAAATAATCGAAAAATCCTGGAACATCCTCAGAGTGCAGAGGAAAATAGCTGTCATTGTAAAAATTATTTCTTAAATAAGTGTTTAAGAAGACATGTATAAAATATATCTATTCAAGTATGGACAGAGAGATTTGCTCTTCACAAAGCTTTGATACAGTAAGAAATTTAGGAAGAAGAGAACAGAAACAAGCGAGATGGGTGGACAGAAGAAGCAAAGAAAGCAAAACAACGAGAGAAATGGCAGGAACTTTAGGAAGCAACAAGCAAGGAGACAACTGTTGTCAACTGCTGGAGAGAAATTAAAAAATAAGTAATTTGAGATTTTAAAAATTAAGACTAGGACCCGGCAGGATGGCTCAGTGATCTAAAGCGCCTGCTTAGGAAAGCTTAGGCGGCTGCAGGGACAGCGGTTCGATCCCCAGCACCACATGCTGCGCCAGCCCTGCCCTCAGGGCAGGCTGAGTTGGCCATAAAAATAAATAAATAAACAAACAAACAAAACTTCTGAAACAAGAAAAAAATAAAAACAGAAATAAATAAATAAATAAATAAATAAATAAATAAATAAATAAAAATTAGGACTAGGGCCTGCCCGATAGCTCAGCAGATTAAAGCATCTGCATAGGCAGATGAAGAGGCCACGTGTCCGATCCCTAGCCTGTTATGCTGGCCCCACCCCTGGGGTGCGCTGAGATAGTGACTGAGACTGAGTGTGGTGGCAAGTGCCCGTAATCCCAGCTCTTGGGAGACGGAAAACAGGAGAATCACTATGAGTCATGTAGTGAGTCCCTGTAGATGCTGTACTAAAAAATGCAAATAAATAAATAAATAAACAAATAAATAAATAAATTAGGAAAATTACTTAAAAACTAAATGTAATGGATACGCAAACATTGAAAAGTTGCTTAATGTTAGTAATTCACAATTATCATTTTTATAGTAAAGGGGCATAATAGACACTTGAAAAATTTTTCAGGAATCCGACATGTGTTGCTATTAACTATAGCTAGCTTATTGTGAAATAAACTTTTTGCAATCTATTACTTCTACATATAACTATGAATTCTTTGGTCAACATTTTCTTACTACCCATCTTTTCCTTAGTCTTTGGTAATCACCATTATGCTCCCTACTTTTATTGCCTTAAATTACTTTGTCCTTAACACATGAAATATTATTAATAAATTTAAATATAGCTATGTAAAAGCACAGTAACATAATACTTTCTAAAGCAATAGGGGCCAGGAATATAGCTCATCAGAATAAGCTCCTGGGGCCCAGCGGGATGGCTCGGTGGTCTAAAGCGTCTGCTTGGGAAGGCTTGGGCGATTTCAGGGACCGCGGTTCGATCCCCGGCGCCACATGCTGCGCCATCCGTGCCCTCGGGGCGGGCTGAGCCGGCCATGGAAATGAGTGAGTAAACAAACAAAGGCTCTGCAACAAGATAAATAGATAAATAAATAAATAAATAAATAAATAAATAAATAAAAGAATAAGCTCCTGCCTGCCAAGTGCAAGGTCCTGAGTTCGATCCCTGGTACTGCAAAAACCTAAATAAAGCTGGGCGTGGTGACTCATGCCTGTAATCCCAGCACTTGGGAGGCTGAGGCAGGAGGATCGGTGCGAGTTCGAGACCAGCCTGGGCTACAAAAGTGAACTCAGGACCAGCCTCAACTGCATAGCGAGACCCTGTCTCAAAAAGACAAAAAAAAAAAACCTAAATAAATATGTAAAATAAAATAAGCAATAGAGAAAAAGTAAAAGAAATTTAATATAATAAAGACAAGAAAGAATGATAAAAATAAAAAATCAAAGCCATGATTACATAGATGTTATGAAACATGATAAAATAGGGAAATATTTCAAGTACTTCAGTAAGCATAATAAATATTTATGTTTTTAGCCTGTCTTTTCCTGTAGATTATCAGCTTAATAGAATGATTTTAATATTAAGATGCATTAATTTTATAATAGATACATAAAATACATGACAAAAAAGACTGAGTATAAAGTGCACAGAGAGAGATGTGAGTGAAATTGTGCTACGAAGAAAAATTACACGTCACAGCACTTGGAAGGCTGAGGCAGGAGGATCGGGGCGAGTTCAAGACCAGCCTGGGCTACAAAAAGTGAGCTCAAGGCCAGCCTGAACTGCATAGCGAGACCCTGTCTCAAAAAGACAAAAAAAAAAAAATACACTTCATTTTTAATATTGGAGGAAAAGACTGTAACAAAAATTATTGCATGTGGTAGTGATATTTAATTCATAACAAACATTAATTAATTTGAAAAGTATGTAATTTGTACCACAATTACAAATATATGTCATTGACAAAATTTAATGAACAGAAAATACTCATTCTTTTTGCACATATGAAACACTAACAAACATGAGAATATTTCTATTTTCTACACAATACTCAAAGGAAAAAATAAGGATCTCTCTATTGTATATTATTAGAAACACCTTAAAATTGAAGTGATAAAACAGCAACATACAGAAATTTTACTTCTCAATCTTACCTACGAATGTGACTTGAAACTTCAAAAGTAAGATATTTGCAAGCCAAGTTCAACAGTAAACCAACAAATCATAATTTCTGCTCTACCAAATTTTATCCCAGGAATGAGTGATATAGATTAACTTTAAGAAAGGTATTGATGGAATTTATTACATGATTAAAGTAAGAAAACATTTTGTCATTTTATGAGTTGGTCAACTTTCCTGTTTCCAAAGCAAAATATTTGACATTCAAATTTGAAGGGAGGAGAGGTTTACTGTAGCTCAGGGTTTTAGATGATTCAGTTCTGGCTCCCTAGACGAGGCTATGGTAGAATGAAGTGACTCGCCTCATTGCATAGAGGAAGTGACAGAGAAGAAAGGACAAGGACGAGACAGTATCCCAGGTCACACCTTTGTGATTCCCCTAGACGCCATGTACTAATGCTCTAGCTGGTTCCCCAGTCAATAAAAGGACAATTTAGCTTAACCCTACATCTCAGTATATATAGAAATTTTAAAAATTGTAAAGAATCTAATTCTCCTTTGTTGACAATAAAGCAAACAAGAGCAGCAACAACACATTTATAGAAAAGTAATATCCTAATACAATGACATTAAACTGAAAAACAGTTTAAAAGTTCAACACCAGGAATGAGGAGATAGCTCAGAGTCTAAGCACCTACCTGGCTACTGCAAAGACCTGGGTTCAATCCCTGGAACTGTGTGCCATGCCAGCCCCAGAAGCCTGGGCATTTCCATGCCAGAAACTGAAACCAGGCATGGTGACACATATTTGTAATCCCAGTGCCGAAGAGGATGAGACAGGAATATCATTATGAGTCCAAGCTGCATAGCAAGACTCTGCATCAAATAAATAAATAAATAAACAAATAACAGAAAAAAATCCCTTTAAAGTCAAGAAGAAAACAAAACAGTATGAACTAACCTACTACAACATCTTCTGTCACTTGTTTCTAATGCAACATTGAATTTAAGAAATAAGGAAGAAATAAAACTTCAAAAGCCTAGAACATGTATTTATGAAAAATGTTAGAACTAATAAGAGTTAAGCAAAATTGCTGAATTCTGAATTAATACTTAAAAGTGGTGTTTCCTTGTAGCAGCAACTATTAATTAAATATTACATTCAATATTTACTTTATTTATATTAATAGTATAACCTCTAAGGAAACTAAATAATTCTAACAAAACAGCACCAAACATAAAGATTCAGTTGCCCTTTCATTAGTGAAGAATAGTTAAATAAACAGAAGTCATATTTTTATTGAAGCTGATAATCTGACCCTAAAATCATATGAAAATGTAAATGTTCAAGAGTAATGAAGTGCCGGGCGTGGTGGCTCACGCCTGTAATCCCAGCACTTGGGAGACTGAGGCAGGAGGATTGGTGCAAGTTCGAGACCACCCTGGGCTACAAAAGTGAGCGCAGGACCAGCCTCAACTGCATAGCGAGACCCTGTCTCAAAAAGACAAAAAAAAAAAAAAAAAGAGAAAGAAAAAAAGAGTAATGAAGTTACACTTGAATAAAAAAGCATAGATGCAAGCTGTTTCAGTTAAAAATATTAATTATGAAGCTATAGTAATTGTAGAAAGCACAATTGACACCCCTCTCAAGTCCCCAGACATGTCTTTGTACTGCCTGCTATGACTGTTAGTTAACCACTGATTTCTGCAAGTTTTTATAGGATTGCCCTTAGGTAAGTAGAGCTACCCTGCGGTGAGTTAACTGGGCAGGTATCTGAGGGTGATTGCTCTCCTTAGTGGAACCTGGGGCGAAGATCCTGCCTGGCTGAGATGCAAAGGCCCCACTCTAGCTGTGGGCAGATGCAACCTATTGTCCGGCCAACACGCCAGAGTTCCTTCAGGGGTCGGGATGAGGCTAGCCCCACCCAAAGGCCTGCTGTTGGGAGCTTCTCCCTCTTCTCCGTCCTCTTCCTTACAGCCTCATTGGTTTCTTCTGAATGGGCACCCTTATAAATTCCTGGCATAAGAAATGGAGATTTAAGGGGCCGGGGAGATAGCTCAGTGGAATAAGTGCTTGCCTGGCAAGCACAGGGTGCTGAGTTCAATCCCAGGTGCCACCAAAAACAAAAAAATTCAAGAAATGGAGATTTATGTTATTTATGTATTTATGTATTTATGTATGTATGTATGTATGTATGTATTTATGTATGTATGTATGTATGTATTTATTTATTTATTTATTTATTTATTTTTCAAATGCAAAGGGGACCCAGAGATGGAGGGAAGGAGGGAGAGGAGGGGAAGTAAAAGGGATCCAGATGTGCCTGTGCACTTATCCACTGGCCAGCCTGGACATAGCCATTACATACTGCAAAAAAGTACTCATTCAAAAAATAAATAAAAAGAATGACTTCACTCCCTGCATCTAGAGAATGTGACCTAAGACAGGGTCGACAGAAAAAATCAGAAAAAAATTTAAAGATGTTCATTGGCTTTTACTTGGGATTCTAGAATTATGCAATACTCAGTTCCATAAAATTGAATGGGTTCTAGTGATGTCAACCAAAGTTAGTTTTATAGACAGAGAAAAGCCAAAGACAGCAGAAACACAGAACAAAATGTTCACTGTTCTTGGGAGTATTAACGCAGAGGGCTAGTTGTTGTGTTAGTGGCTTGTATACTAGACAATTTTCCTATTTTCCAAGAAAGTCAGATAGAAATCCTAGTTTTGGTTAAGTAGTGTGAAACTTCAGCATGGGTGGCTCCATTTTTAATTTTTTTAATCATTCATTTATTTATTCATTTGTTTATTTATTTGGTTCAAGATCTAGCTACCTGTCTCGGATTCATAATGGTCCCCCTGTCTCAGACTACCCAGCTGTGGGATTACAGACCTGAGCCAACACATCCCAATTTGGTGGACAGTTAAGTGTGCCTAGGATTCGTGGGTCCTGCATAGCGTGCAGTACTGGGGATTGAACGTTGGTCCTTGTGCTTGCCAGGAAGAGGCTTAGACTGCCATGCTATCTCTCCAGCCCAGTGACTCCATTTGGGTTTGGTTTCTGTAGTGCCAAGTACAAGATTCAGGCCAGAAAACAATGCTCCACTACAAAATTATTTTCATAGCTGTATATAATTAAGTGTGATATTGGCACATGAGTAGATAACAAATGAAAGTCATACATTAGAAGAGAATATCAGAAAGGCACAATAAATAAATAAATAAATAAATAAATAAATAACATGTGCAACCTTCTCTAATGATCAAAAAATGAGAATTAAATTGCAGTCAAGATTAGCAAAAATTTAAATTCTGAAAAATCTAGGTGCTCCTTTGTGGGTTTTATTTAATTTTTTTTTTCGTATTTTAATGTTTTTGTTTTGTTTTGTTTGTTTGTTTTTTAGTACAAGGCCAAGGTCTCACTCCTAGTGATCCTCCTGTTTTCAGCTTCTGAGTTGCTGAGATTACAGGCGTGTGCCACCATGCCCAGTCTCATTGACTCGCTCAGTGATCCCAGGGGCAGGACCAGCATGGCATGTGGTGCAAGGGATCGAACCCTGTTGCCTGCACTCGCCTAAGCAGGTACTTAGTCTGCTGAGCTATCTCTCCAGCCCTAGGTGTTCATGATGTAAGCACAGAGGAGTAATCTCAGACATTGCTGGTGGAAAGTCAATTCATTAGCAACAGATTTTCAACATTGAAAATACACAAAAAAATATAATCTAAATGAACCTACAGACCAACACTTGGATGTGCTCACTGTGGCATTGTTTGTAGTAGTAAAAAATGGAATAGCTTAAATAGCTGCCATCAAAGGAGTGGGTAAACTGCGATAAATACTATTTCAAATGGGTTAATTTATATCATATACTATTTAAACTAAATGAATCATAGCCAATAATGTAAATATTTAATATATCCATTTTTTTCATAATTTCCAAGTTTGTTAGATGAAGAAACCCAGGTAAATGGGAATTTTAGAAAAACAACAAAGAGTATATTTTACTACTGTATGAGATACACTTTTTTTATCTGAAATTCTAGTTAACTGAGAGTTTTCTGGTCCTATAATTTTATAATTGCTGAATCTGACAATGTTGCAGTTTTCAATTTATAATAGCTACCATTCATTGACATAGACCATCCATTTCGTAACAAATATTTGTAGTTCTCAAATGAATATAGAGGATAGATCTGAAATTCTTCCAATATTAGTTCCGATAAACATAGCTATCTACCCAGGATAGATACTATTGATTTTTTAATGATATTAGTATCCTACTAAAATTAACGTCAAGAATACACTCAGGACGGGTTTAGGCACAGATTTATTAGCTCTCAAGAACAAGATTCTCAGAGGTACAAGCTGGCTTTATAAGTGTTGGTGCCTTTGAAATGAGTGCTACAGAGAATTCAGATTTCACTGATATTACTTTTGTAAATAAATTATTTAGTATTCCATCTATCTGAGCTTCAAATTTTGTCACATGTCTCTATTTGTCTTGTTTCTTTCTGTCAGTAGAAAATATCAGCTCCCAGATTGCCTTCCTAATGTATCCTGCTTTCCTTTATTTCAGCCCTTTACTTTTTCCAGTGTGATCTTCTAAAGCTCCCTCCTTGACCTATTCTTGTCCATCTTCCCAGACTAATTCTCTCCTTCAAGAGCTCTCCTGAGACTCCTGGTCACTGAGGGTGTGAAAGAGAATTATTCCTGAGTGAGAGTAATGGAGTAAAAGGGTTCAATAAATGAAGAAAGAATGATCCAAAAAGCATATGAAATGTCTTTTGAAGTATCAACAATTTGCAAAGATAATTAGAGCTGCCATTTAATTTAAATAGAAAATAATACTAGTCTGTGGGTTCAGTACCTTCCATTTCAAGTGAATCCTTTGTTATAACTCCAAAGGTGCTTTGATGTGTATCCTTTATACAGAGCACCACATTTGCTTTAAAATGGCTCATGTCCTAGAAAAACTGAAATTATTACATGAGAGAGGTGGTTTCTTGTCTTCCTCTTTCCCTCTGAAATATCTTTCCTTCTTGTAATGAACACACTTGGTCCACTGAATGCCCAATTCCCACATTTACATGTTGAAATCCTACTGTCAAGATGATTTGGGGGTGAATTTCTTGAGAGGTGAGTAGGTCCTGTAGATGGAGCCCTTCCAAATGAAATTTCACCCCTAAAGAGGACAGCACACATGGCCTGTTCACACTTGCTACCGTGTGGGACATCGAGGAAGAGCCCCTGCAACACACTGAATCCCTTGGAAACTTGACCTTGGGCCTGGGCACCTCTAGAACCATGAGAAATGAACATCCGTGGCTTAGAAGCCACTCCGTTTATGACATTTTGTTTCAGCAATACAAACCGACCAAGACACCACATGAAATGGCAAACTTGTACAAATCTTTTATTTTCAAATTGGTTTCTGCATATGCTGAATAAACAGTCTAAAATAACAGCCATATGGTATTTGTTATTTCTGACATTGTTTGCTTTCCTTTTAACCACGAATGTCTCAATCTTATAAATCCAAGCATCTTCATAAAATTTAAAAGGAAAAGCAAGCAACCACATGCATGGCGCACAGAAAATAAAAATGTGTAAAATTACGTGGGTTCTATCATAGAATTCAATATATAGAGAACAGTTTCTCTTCCCATTAAATATTCTATCATATTTTTCCAGTAGTTTCTAGTATCACGTTAGCTTTAAAAAATGAAAGTTTGACTTTTTGAAAGTTTTTCATCTTTTGAAATTCTGAGCTTTTATCTATAAAATAAAATTTGTGGAAAGAGAGATGAACAAGGCTGAGCAGCGATGGGGTATCTGTGAAAGAGAGGGCTCTTGTCAGTGTAACTAATTCTGCTGAGGACTGGAGCACAGTCACCTTGTGAAACTATGTTTTACAACTCCCAGGATAAAAATCAGTGAAAGGAAGGTGAAAATGAAAGTCAGTGTGGTGATACTGTTAAAGATTTACCTCAATGTGCCTTTGTTGGTTAGAACTCACTGTACTGTCTGCGAGAGGGAAAAAAATTTGACTCATTTTATTGCACTCATCTGTCATAGATAATACACTGTACAAAAGGGCAGGGGAAAGTGGTGAACTTCTAATCAGTCTGTACACACATATAATAGGAAGGCAGTCTGCAAACCCAGCAGGCCTGGGAAGTGAGTGCCTGTCAGAGAGGCGAGAGAGACACTCTGCTGAGATCAGTGAGCTCGAAGCGCTGAGGACAGGGGAAGACCAACTTGATCTTCCTTTGTGTGCACACTGCTAGGTGCGCTACCTGCACCTTCAGACTTGGTGGGGAGTCACAGTCAATTGCCGGACAAATGCAACACACTCTGCCACCAACCGGCAAACGTGAACTTGCCACAGCCCTTTGAAGGACTCCACAAAGGATGCCTCCTCCTGCAGCAGTGATGGATGGAGCCTGCCTCGGGCAGACCAATGGGGTATATTTGCAGAGCTGCTAAGATCAATGCCTATGTGTCAGATGTGACTGTTAAAAGCAAACTTGCTAACCATTTCAGAAAAGGTTAATATTTTAGGCAGTGCCTGTAACTATGTAGTTATCACAACAATCAAAGGACAGAAAACAAACAAACAAACAAAAGAAAGGACAGAAAACAATTTACTTAGGAATTTCTCCTATGTGATTATGTTCTTGAGATTCTATGATTTGGAAAGCTGTAAAAGTCTTTCTCTCTCTCTCTCTCTCTCTCTCTCTCTCTCTCTCTCTCTCTCTCTGTCTCTCTCTCTATCTATGTATATCATGTTGTATTTCACTTGTAGATACTTTTATAATATAAGGATACAAAATAGTCTGGCTGTCAGACAGGAAGTCTAAGAATGCTGGTGCATTCATTAAGACAGAGTTCTCAATCTGAATATTTTATTTTCCTCTGGTTGGTCAAATTTCAATGTCTTTGTCTGCTTACATGTATGCACACAAAAATACCTTAGAGCAAGTAAGTTATGCACAATACAAAGTTATTGCTCACAGTTCTAGAGGCAGAGAACCCAGTTCAAGGCACCTGCAGGCTTGGTGCCTGGTGAGGATCGGCACACCATGGGTCTTCTCTTCTTGCTCATTCCTTACAAAGCTGAAGTGGTGGGAAAAAATTCTCCCTTGCATGTCTTTTATAAGGACACTGTTTCCGCTCATGCAGAATTCATTCTCATGGTCTAGTCATTTCTAAGCACAGTGTCTATCAAAATTATTGCACAAAAGATTATATCCCAGGAAGACTGAGGAAGAAAGCAAATATCCAACCATAATACACCCTCTTCTCCAATTCTCAAGCTCATATCACTCAGCATCCCATTCCCATGTCCCTTCCTGCTCAGTTCCTGGTCCCTCCAGCAGAACTACATTTCTCTGCAGAACAACTCAAAGTTGCGCCATTGTTCTCAGATTCTTACAAACATACAGATGGTGGAAATGTGTAGTAGTGTATTTTGATAAAAGGGAATTATGACCCTCTCTTTCAAAATTCCTGTGATCTGAAACATAGAGGCTTGTTTCCTCCTCCCTGCCCTTTGATGGATTAGCATCCATTCCAGGGCTCCTTGGAGTCTCTTCCAATGACACAGTGCATCCCATGCTGTGATGGCCCACAATCAACAACACATCAGGGCCAGGATGTTGTGCCATGATTATTTATAAAGAAATGACCCAATCTTTTAGAACTGAACACCATTTCATTTCCAAAGCTGTTTTGCAGCTTATAGCTTGTATTGTACCAGACAAATTGCTCATTTAGTCACTAAATATGTTTTTGACCTTCATGTTATATAAAGCAGTCCAGAAACTATATGGATTTACATCACACAAATCAACCCAATAAATCAGAAATAATTTTCTTTTTTTTAATTTTGAGGAAAATGCTTAATATTCTAAAAGGAAGAATGTTTGCAGGATGCCATTGTCAAAGAACCAGCAGAGGATGCATTTATCCAACCTATCTTCAGGATAGAACACCTTGGAGAAGCTGGCATGGAGTGAACTTCTTGATAAAGGAATATGTGTGGCTTTGTAGACAAGGATTAGAAAACTATTCTGAGCATGAAGTAGAGCCTTTTCTGACAGGAATAAGAGCAAAGAAATAAAAAGGTGGCAAGGGTGAATAGTTTCTCTTTACTCCTTGGGTCTTTCATTGTCCATCTGACACATCGGATCTATCCTATTTTCCACAGGTCTCCTGCAGGCTTAGGAAAACAACTGAAATCAACTCACATTATTGCACCTGTCATGCAGTGAGCCTTATCTTTCCTCTAGATCACCTCTTACAGTTCATGAACAGTTGATTCATTGGTAGCCAACCAGTTGACTAGCATATATATTTCACAGCTCCGAGTGTGTATCCCGCGTTGAGCGCACTGAGTGCTAAGTCCTGTGCACAGGCGTAGACTTTGAGAAAGGCCAGGTGTGGATACAGTGTGCTGGAGTTTAGTTTTGCTTCAGACATAACATGATGTGGGTTTGTGGCAAGATATTTGTTTTCTGTTGTACCAATTTTTTAATAAAAATAAACTTACATTATGAATGCTATAAGGATTAAATAAAGTCATGTGAGTGTAGCCTTAAACATAGTTTTTGACATTTTGACTCTCAATAAATGATATCTATTATCACTTTGACTGTTATGTTTCTAGCTAATATGGCAATCTTCCTCTCCAAATGAATTTGTTTATACATTGCAAGTATAGGAAATATAATGATCCACTTATATTTTGAACAGAAACTTTCCATGACTTTGGAAAAGCTGTTACATTTTCCATTTCTTTCTGGAAAAGAAAAATCAGAACATGTAGTCTAAGTATATAAAAATAGGTACAGACATCACTGATAGCATGTAAAAATTAGCAGGTATATCATCCATTACTGTGAAAATTTTATGTTTTTAACAGGTTTTTTGACAGTTATAAACAATGAATTAACGTTCTCAGAATTTATCATGTTTAGTGGCTATCCATTAAATGATAATTTCTGTGTTTAAAGAAAAGGGGTTGTTTTGATCTAATAAACTGAGCTCCACTAGTCAATAATTTGTGCACACATAGTTGATGATCAGTCTGAAGATCTTATTTCCCAAATGTTCCAGGATCAGTCCTTGATTAAGAAAGAGTTATTACTGCTTAGTAAAGTTTGATATAAGAAGAATATTTGGACAGTTTGTACTTCATTAATACCAGTTTGGTTTGTTAAATCCCCAAGTAATCCTTTATAAGTCCTCATATTAAAAATTAATTACAACAATTATCAACAAATACAAAAAGTCAAGGAAGTAATGAAAGCTTGTCTGTTTGTTTGGTGTGGAAAGCACAGCACAGCCCTAGATCTTTACAGGAAGCTCTAAGTCACTTACCACGCATAGACATTCTGACTTCTTTTATGCAAAATATCTAAACTCATTCTTGAAACAAAGGAGCTTTTCAAGGACCCATGCAAAGCACTGTTATCTCTCAACAAAAGTTGGTCATATCATGCTCACTTCAGCAGCCCATATATGGAAAATAGTTGCTTACCTGAATCACAGAAATTAAGCTTCTAGCATGTTTTGACCACATGGATTGCATTACAGGTATGTATTTATGAGGAGTAATTATGCTAAATTATATCCTTTGTGGATTATTTACAATTATATTTAAAGTAGTTATTGAATGATGTAGCTTTTAAATAAATAACTATTGTTTTGTTTTAAGGCCCTATATGCATATGCGTATGAAACTTACAGATATTAATATGTTTTAAATAAAATTAATTAATAAATAGTATGAAGGTGCAACCAAAAACATCTTTCCTTTTACTCAGAGGAAAAATTTAAAAAAAATTTAATTGGATGTTAAATGGGCTTTGTGTTTATTCCAAAGTTATGATCTCCAAAGGAAATCTTCTGAATAATAGATATAATTAAAGAAAATGAGAACTAATAAATATGCCACAAACAATTTACCATTTTTTTGCATGTACCCTAAGTGCTTTTACTGGAAATGCAAATGAACCTTCCAAATAATATTATCAAGATAAGAAAAAAAAAAAAGACCTTCTAATTATAGAAATCATTATCACTGGTAGTTAATACCTGAATCTCCAGTGATTTCTTTAAATTTCAGCTCATTTTTTTAATGGATTTTTTTGTTTTTCTTGTTTCAGAACTTTCATTTGTTTGTTTATTTATTTTTATGGCCAGTTCAGCCTGCCCTAAGGGCAGGGCTGGCGCAGCATGTGGTGCCAGGGATCGAACCGAGGTCCCTGCATCTGCCTAAGCTTTCCTAAGCAAGTGCTTTAGACCACTGAGCCATCCTGCTGGGCCCTCGGCTCATTTTTTTTTAATGTAGATATTCATTGGAATAATAGCCAACTGGCAAAATATATAGATATTTTTGCACATTCCATGTACATCAAATTATTTTAGCTAATAATTTACTGTGAAAATTACTATTATTATTTAATTATTATATTATTAAAATTAACTGGCAGAGTCTTAAAGAACCCAAAGAAAAACAAAAAATATAACTATAGATCGGATCAACTACACTCCTTCACCTAAAATGAGACTAGACTTTGGAGTAGAAACTGTTGAGAGACAGTCGCTTCCAAGCAGGAACCACCATCAACAGACCATGCTGGAACTGTGCCTTAAGATTCAGTGAGTGTAAGGCAGAACTTGAAACTCCAGCATCAATCCTGAAATCATTGAGGGGAGCTAAGTGGCCCCACATAAGTACTGAGCCTTCACCTTGTGTGTGCAAAACTTCTGTACAGTAAAATATCTCCCTTTTATGCTCTCAGTTCCTATGGATGAGACTCCATAAAACATGCACACATGTGAAATTTTGATAAGCTGAAATAGAAACGAGCTTTCATAAGTGACGGTCAATACAAAAAGTTTGTAAATTGTGCCGTCAATGTTTTCAAACTCCAGAATGATCAGATAGAAACAATAAGTTATCAATATGTAAACTACTTAAAGACACAAGAATATAGAATTTAAAAAAAAAAGAAAATGAAAGAGAGGCTGTTTGTTTTCTGTGTGTCATGTGGTAAGGGATAAAAAAGAGTGAGGGAAGCTACCAAAAATGGTCCAACAACTTTTAAAAGTAAAAACTCTATGAAATGTGAAATATATTTTTTAAAAAGTAGCTGAATAGGCTAAATATAAAAGACATAGCTATAAGGATAATCAGTGAACTGGTAATAGAGTAAATGACATAGAAAGCAGAACTCAGAGAAGAAAATATGAAAGTGATTAAAGAATAACATGTACAGTCAGAAAGTGACTTGCACATTATCAGATTCCCAGAGGTAGAGATTTAAACAATGGCTACAATATAACAATACACACAGAGCCAATAGCTATAATTTGTTTCACACCATGTTACTACATTCATGGAAAGTAGAAAAACAGGCAAACTAGTCTCTGTTGTCAGAAGTCAGTGCTCATAGCTATGAAGAAGAAAAAGAAAGGTTCGTAAAGCTGTGGTGTGCAGGCTGCTAAAACATTTGATGAGCATAAAATTTTATAGATTGAGACAATATCACATTTTAAGAATTAAAAAATAAGGGCCAGCGAGATAGCTCAGCAGTCTAAAGCACCTGCTTAGGCAACCACAGGGACCACGGTTCGATCCCCAGCACATGTGCTGCGCCAATTCCAGCCCCAGGGCAGGCTGATCAATCCATAACACAAAGAAATAAAGTTGTTTTTTTTTTTTTTAAATAGTTTTAAAAAAATAAAAATGGAACAGAATTTCAAAACAAGATGGTAGGAAATTAGCAATGGTCATTATCTTGTATGTTGTTATCTTCAAAGTGGTTCAAATTACCAGATATAGATATGTAAGATTGATCAAACAACCATTCACCTATATAGAAGCTCGAGTTTATCTTTCCTTGTAGCTGAGTACTACTCTGTTGTTTAATAATAACACATTGTTTTATCCATTGCTGGTTTGGTGGGTATTTCAATTGTTTCCAAATTTTAGCTGTTAGAAATTGTGCTGCTCTAAACATAAGTGTACATCTATCACTGTAGTACGATGTTTTTAACTTGGCTGGGAAAATACCCAGAATAGAAATAGGTGGATGGAACAGAGCTTCTAATCGTAGTTTTTTTTTAGAAATTTCCACACTAATTTCCACAGTAGGTGCACCTGTCTACACTCTCACCAACAGTGGGGGAGGCTTCCTTTTCCACCACAGCCCACCAGCACTTGTCATTTGATTTTTTGATGATAGTCATTCTTTCTGGAATGAGACAGAATCTCAGCATTGTTCTAATTTGCATCTCTTGAATAACCAATGGTGTTAAATGTTTTTCACATATTTATTTGTGTTTGCATTTCTTCATATGAGAAGTGTGCATTCACTGTATGATGACTTTTAGACAGTCTTTGAATTTTGGGGGTTTGTCTTTTTTTAAATTTTGCACTTCTTGACATGTTCCAGATAAGAATTCTTTGTCTGAGGGATGGTTGGCTAAATTTTGTTCCCAATTCATGAATTTTCTTTTCACTCCATTGTTACTTTTTATTTTTTGATGTGCAAAAAATATTTTAATAGAACGATATCCCAGTTATTGATTCGTTGAAGTACTTCCTGTATGGTTTCGTTTTTGTTGAAATTTCAGCCTACTCCTATGTCTTTAAGATTTCTCCATACTTTCTCTTCCAGTAGATTCAGTGTATCTGTCTTAATACTAAGGTTTGATCCATTTTAACTTTAGTACATGGTGACAGACATGGGTCTAGTTTTAGTCTTCAGCATACAGAAAGGAATATTTTTTAGCACTATTTATTAAAGAGGCAATCTTCCACTGAACATGTTTGGTTCCTTTGTCAAAGATAAGTGCTTGGGCATGTTTTTAGTTTTTAGTCTGCATCTTGTAATTTGTTCCATTCATCCCCAGCTCTGTTTTTTTCTTTTTTTTTTTTCAGTACCATGCTGATTTTATCACAGGCATATTGTAATATAATTTCAAGTAAAAGACTGTGATACCTCCTGCCTTTCCTTTGTTGCCCAAGATTGCTTTTGCTATTGTAAATCTCTTCTAGTTCCAAGTGAATTTTAGAAGTGTTTTCTCTAGATCCACAAGATATACTAAAGGAATGTTGCCCAGAGTTGTACTAAATTTATGCAACAGTTTTTGGAGTATGGCCATTTTTACAATGTTGATTCTATTTATGAGCAAGGAATATTTTTCCATTTTCTGAAATCCTCTTTGGTCTCTTTTTTTGAGAGTATTGAATTTTCACTGTATAGATTTTTTAGTTCCTTTGTAGAGTTATTCCTACATACTTAAATTTTTTGGATGCTGTTGTGAAGCATATGGTTTCCCTAATTTCTCTCTCAATGAGTTCATTGTTTGTGTAGAGGAATACTACTAATTTTTGAGTGTGGACTTTGTATCTCACTATTCTGCTATATTTGGTTACTAAATCTAGAAGTCTTTTGGTGAAGTTTTTGGAGTTTTCTACATGGAGTATCATGCTATCTGCAAATAATGATAATTTTACTTCTTTCTTTCCTATCCTTATTCCTTTTCTTTCTCCCTCTTGTGTGATTATTTCTGGTGATTTCTTATACATCCTCCTAGAGCTGTTTCTTTGCTTCAGTCTAATATCATTTTAGAAATTTCAGATATGCGACTTCCAATTTTTTTCTATGTCAGTGTCTCTTGGACTTTTTCTATCTGTTCTTCAGGAATGTTTTCTGTGTGTAGGAGATTCTTTGTTTGTGTCTGTACCAAGATTCTACCTTCCCAGTTAATTAGGACTGTAATGTCTATTTTTGTTCCCAGTCTTTTGGTGTAGGGTATAGTGAAGTCATTACACCAGAGCCTCCCAGTATTGTTACAGAAAGGAGAAACAACTGACTACAACAGACTGGACATCCTTGTAACAGGGGTACAATTAATAATATACTGATAGTATTGAGCACAACTTAGAAGTTGACAAACTTTTTAAACTATTAATTTTATACTTGAGACCATAGAAGCAAAGCTTATGGCTGTATAACAGAACCAATCATAAATTAGGAGTTTCGATGCCATGTGTTTCCCCTTCACAGAGTGGATTTACCCTGGGTTCCTCTGGAGGAGCCGGGTGCAGTGTCCCAGGCACTTTCATGCCAACAGCGTGTCTCACTATGTGGGGAAGTGGGCCAAGCACTTGAGTTTCTCTGGCAAAGGCTGCCATAATTGTGGAGGGATGGGGAACGGGATCTCTCCCCTCCCTGTGGTTCACTAAGGCTGCCATGATGGCAGAAAGGCAGTGGGCATGATCTCTCCCTTCTCATGCTATAATTTTTTAAATTATGTAATTTCTATTATTACATGAATTTTTACATAATACAAAAATGCAAATTGCATGTAATTCCTGGATAATATAATATTTTGACACGTGCATGCCTTAGATAAAGCTTAAATAAATGTGAACATTTCTATCTCCCCAAACTTTTGTCATTTCTTTATTATAAAGACTTTCAAAATCCTATGTTCTAGCTGTTTGCAGTACACAGAACATTCTTTGTAAAGCTTAGGAGAGAGATACATCAACACCCACAGAAAGAAGGGTTGTAGCAAGAAATACAGCATTTTAAAAAATCTATACATTGCACTGAAACTGACAGTATAAAAATTCTTAAAAGAAGCAAAAGATGCAAATCACATATAAATTAATGACAGTAGATTAATTACACATCAAAAGAAAAAGAATAGAGGCGAAAGACTATCACAGTGGTTATGTTTAATATCATAATTAAATTTCAAAAGATTCAAAATTACTAAAGCTCCTTAAAAATGTAAAATCTGAATATTTTTGCAATTATTAATGAAATATTTATAAGGTAAAAATCTGCCACAGACAAAGCCATGGATCCACAAAATTTTCAGAATAAAAATTTTATTTACCCCTCATCTGAACACAAAAGGTGTCTACTTGCTTATCGTATAGGACAAGAATGAAAGAGACAGAGGGAGAAAGAAAAGGCATTCTCAGAAAGCCGTAATTATTTTTTGTGTGTGGTCTGGAAATGCCTCTATAGTATAGCACTTGCTTATTTTTTATTTTATAAAAAAAAGCAAGATTGCATTAAAAAAGATAGAAAGTAGTAGTAAATATACTTCATATGCAGAAAACAAAATATGGACATAAAAATTCTCCAAACTGCATTTATACCAACTTTCCTAATCAATGAATTAGGAAAAACTAGTAATATTATTTGTATATTCTTTCCTTTCCCTTTTTTTTCTAGTTCCTTGCCTCCACTCTAATTTCTCTTTCCTTTTGAAAAATGTCTTCCAACTTTGCAGTTATCTACTGTACATTTTGGTCCTAATTTACTCCCTCTTTCTCATGCCAAAGAAGCAATATGATGTTTGCAAGTATGAATCTGATTTATTTCACTTATGAGTATAGTCTCAAGTTGCATCCATATAACCATAAATGTCTCAAGTTTATCCTTCTTTGTGACTAAGTAGTACTGCACTATATGAAAAATTCATATCTTTTTATCCAGTCTTTGGTTCAAAGGCATTTGGGTTGATTTTGAAATGTAGGCATTACAAGTTGCGCTGCTCAAGACATGAGTGAGCATATGTTGATGTAACAGGATGTTTATAATTCTTCCAGAAAGGTACCCAGAAGGAGAATAACTGGGCTAAATGGGACCTCTAATCCTAGTTTTTCTGGGAAATCTCCACACTGATTTCCATAGTTGTTGCCGCCACCTACTCTCCCACCAACAGTGGACAAGTGTTTCCTATTTCCCACTGCCCTACTAGCATCTGCATTTTGAAGGTCCTGGATTTAATCCACAGCTCCAGAAAAAAAAAAAAGAGAAAGAAAACAAATTGTTTTCAAATAAACGTCAGGAAATTATACTAAACTTATCTTACAGCAGTAAGTTGCAGCCTGATAGCATTTCTAAATGTAGTTCACAGGAAACAGATTGTAGAAGAAATATTTTCAAAAAGCAGATTACAGGCAAATATGGCATTAAGAGAACTGTCCTACCAAAAATTTCCTTGACCTCATGCCAAATGCAAAGTATCCAATAAAACCTTCTATTGGCCTCTCATCAAAAGTAAAGGAAGCATCAGAAACAGTGTCTTCTGATTGGTTATGCTCCTGTGTAGACAAAGGCTAAAGAGCAGCATCTTCTTATCTGTTCTTGGAACAGCATCAGACTCAAATGCAGGATTAGAAACATGTTTTTGGGGATTGGTTCAATGCATGATTCTCCAGAGCTCTAACTGTGAAGTCACCGTGGGTTCAGGGTTCTGCGTGTGTCTTTCTTTTTTAGAACATATCGCAAATATTAGTGGTGGCATTTATAACCTTGGACACACTGCCCAGTCCGTTGTCCAATTTGCTTCAGCCTTAATCTCCTAATGACTTAGAAATTCCAGTGATCTTAAAATAATGATACACATATTAATACAGTAATGAACTATTATTTTTGTTGTTTTTGTCAGACCAGGGTTCAAACTCACAACCTTGCACTTGCCAGTCAAGCACTTGTGCCATGGAACTATCTCCCTAGCCCCCAATAATGAACTATTACAGGAAATCAAACAAAAACTAATTCACAAATTTTAACAATAAACAGCACTTGTGTTCTAGTGAGTGTTAGAGCCTTACATACAGTATTTTTAGTATTATTAGTTCCTGGCTTCCAGAAAGGCCATATTATAAGATAAATACCATAAAACTTGGAATCATGTTAAAAAGCTATATGCAAATAAATAGACAAAACAACTACATTCACTGTCAATAAATCACAAATTAAAGCACATTATCACATATTGAAACAGAGACTCTCAGACTCAAATTCCCAGAATGACCTCACAAGAACAAGTCAGCAACAGTATAGAGAATACCTATAGAACAAAACAACACCGTTATGCAGACAGAATGAGGATCTCTCGGCTGTGTCTGTGTTGTATGCATTGCGTAACATGAGTTCTCCTTTTAAAGTATAATTTTAGGTAGGCTATGGTACACTGTTCCTTTATTTCTTTGTAATGAAAATCACTCCAAACTAAGATTGTTTTTCTTATCAAATACTACAGCTAGGTTCCTTTATTTTAATTTCATCTTTGTCCTACTTGCTTGTTTTATTTCATAAACAGTGGTACTCCATTGTAATTTCTGCCTCAATTTTTGAATAATTGAAACTCTGAGCCAAAGAATTGTTCCCTCTCCTTGATCCACTGCAATTAACAATTGTGTTATTTTTATGTCCACAGCGCTTTGCTACATGAATAATACAGAGATCTTATAATGTAATAGATGGTATCTTATGCACTATAAACATTGAGATTGGAAGAGTTGGGGAGTTATGAAAAGAATGTCACAGTTTGCTTCAGTACACAGAATTATCTGTCATGAGTTCTTTTGAGGTACAAGATTTCTCAGAAGATGGATAAAGTAAAGAGAAAACACAGATTCAATTAAGCAAGAGCTGTGAGATAGAAACATCTTCTCTTTCAAAATGGAACAAAGAAAATTGCTTTGAATTCCAGTATAGTCCTCTATCAAGTCTAAGGCACCAGGACACCACCAGTATCTGAATGCACAGATGCTCAAGTTTCTTATACAGAAAGGCAAATTACTTAAATATAACCTATGTGGATCCTCCTGTATATTTTCAGTCATCTCTAGGTTACTATTATATCTGCTATAATTGCTGTGATACTGTATTGAGAATAATAACCATAAAATGTCTATTCGTGTTCCATTCAGATGCAATTTTCTTTCAGATATTTTGGATCTGTGTTTGATTGACTATGAGACTGTGCTCACCCTCATCCGAGGTACTGACAACGTAGGCGACATTTTCAATATACCTCAAAGGACACTATCATATATGTGTCAAAGGACACTATCATATATGTGTCAAAAAAAAAAAAAAAAAAAAAAAAAAAAATTTATAAAAAAAAAAAAAAAAAAAAAAAACAGAAATTTCTTAGGTAAATTGCCAAGCCTGATAAAGATTATTCTGTTTCTGAGGAAAAAGAATTTGTAAAAAGCCGAATATTTAAATATTGAGCAGACAAGCTTAAGTTTTACAAGCAGAAATGAGAAAGGAAAGCAAGACCCCAGTATATATATTTTTCCCCTTGGTACAGGGTCTTACTATGCACCTCAGATGCACTCATAGCGATCAGACTGATTTCTGCCTCCCTAGTGCTGGCCCAGGGCCGGGTCCGCCATGGCATGCAATGCCAGGGCAAACGCTTAGTCCACCGAGCTATACCTCCGGCCCTACACTACAGTATTTGTATTGCTAAGAAAAGTATAAGATGGGAAGGGTGAGAGAAAGTGGGTTTGAGGGACGGAAGGCAAGATGAGCTAAGGGTGAGTGAACGTGAAGGTCCCTTTCTCTCCAGTCTCCAGGGAAGCTAGGACAGAGGGCGTGGGGCCATGCCGGCACCTCCTGCCCTCCCAACACAGGTTCTCCATGCATGGTTGCAAACCGCTCCGTGTCAGTGAAGAAACATCACCATCCTTTTCAGACATTCTTGTACATTTTCAGTGACCTAGCCAAGCAGCATAATTTATTTTGGGCAGGGTTGTTGACCATCCATAAATATAATGTGGGAATTGTGGAGAAACTTCTCATTTCAACCCTTTGAGATATGTCACTGGAGAACAAGAGGACACCTATAGTGATTTTAATTTATCTTTTCATTCAACTTAGAGAAGAAAAATGTCGGTCAATTGTATCTCAGAGGTTTGGAACAGGGCCACAGTTGCCCACAAGGATGGGAGGGGGGAGCAGCTCTTCCTGCTGCTGTGTCGCACCTCGAACTCCCTCCTTGAATAGCACTGTTTGCCAGGAGGAAGCAGGGCAGCAGGGAGGGGGTTGGGCAGTGGACATCAACCACATTGCTGCAGCCTTGGGTTAATCTCATCTGACAGGGGGAGTTCCTCTAACATACGGGTGAAATGCTGAATTTAAGAAAAGAAATTGTTAACAACGGTTCCTTTCATATCCCCTAAAGATATCCTGTTAATTTACTGCTTCAAAGTTAACCATACTAGCCAGCAAAACAGTTTAACCACGAGGCATAAAAAGTAAAGCTAGATTAGTATGTTGATGTCTTAGTTACTTTTTGCTTGTGGCTGAGACAAATACCTGATACTCAAGATGAAGGAAGGAAAGGTTTATTTAGCTCACAGTTCGTACAGGCTTCAGTCCATATTCGGCTGGCCCAAGGCTGAGTGGAGCAGGGCGGAGAGCATCCAGTTCATGGTGGCAGAACAGCAGCAAAATGGTGGCAGAGGCAGCCAGTCAATCAGGGCAGCAGAGCAGCAGCAACAGCTCTAGCCTGTCTCTCTGCCTCTCTTTATATTACATCCAGGCTCTCCACCTTAGCCTCCGCCTTAGGCTACACCCATAATCCCAGAAGTACTTCCACCCATAATCCCAGAAGCCAATCACCCATTACGATTATGGAACACTGGACTACATATCCAACTACTTAGTTCAATGCGAAGAAATTTTTGTATCACTAATGATTAGAAAAAGTATCATGTCTGCATTCTGTGCTCTAAACAACTACTACAAGGACAACAATATGCATTGTATCAATTGATGGGAAGGTACTACTGACATGTCTTGAAACTGTCGCATTGTTATTTCTTATTAAAAGTAATAAAAAATTAAAAAAACAAAGTTAACCATTAACAATATCATTTGACCACTTATTTTTAACTCATTGGACAAGTTCTGTGTTTTACCAGGTGAAAATTATTTTAAAAAAGAAAGTGAACAGAAACTCATGCAAGCAGAACAGCAGCAGTGGAACGAGCTGACTGAACATTTTCTTTTTTTCCCCATGTTATATTTTTCTCAGCAAACAAAGCCTTTGTACAAAGTAGTATGGACACAGGCAGATATTTCTGATTTTTGGTGACACAAACCTAGAAATATGCATTGATTAGCAATAGTGGTCCTCAATTCTCTATTTTCATCCCACCATTGTCCCTTAGCTTTATGACAAGAGAGAGAAAGAGGACAGAGTAAGTAAACATGGGCTTGAATTCTGGTTGTCTTTGTCTTTATTAGCCAAAGCTCTTGGAGTAAGTTTCCCTATACACTTCTGATTTCCTCTCTGTAATTTAGGATAGTAAATATTATAATTTAAGTATTTTACCACTGCATTTGGCATATGTCATTCTTGCTGACATGGTAAACATAGGAGTGCACCATATTACTAGCTTAAAACTGTTTTGCATATTAAATTTCTTAATAAGTATATGCAGTACTTTTTTCTGGTTATGTAAATTACTGTTCCAAAAACTTCTATCAGTATATGTGTGCAGTGTTAGGATTCAATTATCACAGGGTCTTGGCACACGCATCTGACACTTTTGGTTCTTTCTGCCCCCAGCCCCTCCACCCACTCTTGCTCCTTCCACCTCTTGGTCCTCTTTCCATTCCAAATTTTTAAATTGTGTTTTTCACTCATTTTCCCTCCCTCTTTGCCTGCCCTCTCTCAGCTCTTATTCCCCTTCCTATTTGAAAAAGATCTTCCTACTTCTCATTTTATAAGCATTCTATGAGTTAAGTAAAAATGCTAAAGGAAAATTTGAAAGAAAAAGAGAAAAACATTAGCTGCTCTTTTCAAAAGACCAGCAGACCAGTGCTTGGGAGGCTGGAAACAGGAGGATCACTATGAGTCTGATCTATGTAGTGAGACCCTATAGACCCTGTACTGAATACAAAAAAAAAAAAAAAGCAGAAATCAATTTTACATGTTATCGTTTGTGTCTAGTTGTCTCAAAGCCTCATGCAATCATGGGGCTGACTTCTAGAGTTTGTGATTAACTCATCATCCATCATCCATCACTAACTCATTGGGATTACAGGTGTGGGTGCTGCTAGGATGATGGGTGTGAGTGCTGCTGGGTTTATGAGTATGAGTGCTAAACCCAGCCCAGGGCAGATAGCAACTTAAGGATGGCAGACTGGCTCTCTGCAGCCATTGTTGCTGATATTCCCATTTGCTCTTGCTTCTGCTCTTTACCACCACTATGAAAGGTTGCTCTCTGCCATATGCCACTCTATCATGGAACCAACTGAGTATGGACTAAATCCTCAAGTAACTGTAACCTTTTCTTCTCTAATTTTGAGTGTCAGGTATTTGTCGCAGCAGTGAAAGAAAAGTAGCTGAGATACTACAATTATTAAAAACAAACAAATAACCAAAAAAATCAACAGATGAATCACACACTAATTTGTATGTCACAGGGCTAAGAGGGCACTGTTGTAGGCAGCTGAATTAGATAAAAATATTATAGGCAGTCAGACAGGACCAGGCCCTCAAGGATGACGTGGAAGGCAAGATGACTTTGTGACTAGAGACTGACACTGCTCCACCACGTGCCAGATCTCAAGACAAGAGTAAACAAAAGCAACTACATACTTCCTTAAGGGTAGGCATCAGGGATTGATATGCTAAATAACTATCAATCACCTTAAAAAGACGCTGGAAAGTCTCAGGAGCCCAAACTCACTAGGTGGTGTTCTTGCCCACTTGCTACTTGACTTGCTTTCCCATTGGATCCCGATGTTAATCAATTTTACCTAAGCAATGGTGTTTATAATCTCATTGGTTAACCACAATTTTGTCCTGCCTCATTCCCACCTAAGTGAGTTCCAAATGTCTTCTCCTCTATAAAAGTCCCTGGAAGAGACAGCTTCCTGGGGACACCCACTTGGGACGTCCCTCCTCTCCTTCTCTTGGACAGGAGCTTTCTTTCCCCTAATAAATATGCTCTGCTCATTACCTCCATTTGTTCCTAAAATTCATTCTTTGGCTTTAGAGAACACAAACTTGTCCCAGATACTTTTCAGGTTGGAGATCGGTTTTCCTTATATCATTTGGAGCTTACCTATTGGAGGTCATCTACTCCAGATCAATTTTTTCTTCCTACATCAGTACCACATGGCAAATGTCACTTGAGTCATTTGAGTTCTACCGTAGCTAGCTTTTCTGTGCATCTGTCTTCTAAATGCTTCATATGTATTACAAAAAGAAATCCTGAAAATAATCTTAAGATGTAAATATCATCAATATCTTCCTTAACATGAATGTAAGGAAGTGGAGGCACAAAAAATGTTAGGTAAATTGTCCTAAATCATACCCTAATAGAACTTGCAACATACTGGGACCCCAACTCATGAAGACTGGTATTACTTGGACAAGCACTATCCCTTAGGCTTTATACCTGTTTGTATCAGTACAGCTCAGCTCCACACAAATTCTACACATACTGGAGAATCATACCTTCTAGTTTCAAGTTGGAGTAAGGGTTAGAATAAGATGTCTTTCACATATGTTTTGCTGCTACAGAATCCAACATAAGGTATCTACATTTCCTCTCAATTTCTAGAAAATGGCTTTTTTTTAACATCTGAGAAAAATAATTTTTCATTTCATTGACTTTCTTTAATAGTTATTTCTGAATGAATACTGATTTTCTTTTATTTTTTATTAACTTTATTGAAAAACAACAATTCTATTGCATATTAAAAATTGTAGACAAATGTGGAAATGTGAAAGATACAAGATGCAAAGTGAATTTTAATAATAGAGTGCACAAAACTTAAATGGCTATAACAATAAAAATTGCCTAAAATAAAAATGAAGAAGAAAGAATTTACAGATCAGCCATATAATAGTTCATACTGCTAAAATCAAGAAACATATTCATATAGTTAGAATTCTCAAAGTAGAAAGTGGTAGGCAACAAACATTTTACTTTCAGTTTTCAAAAGAATATTTTCTATGCATAAAATTCAATGAGTACATTTTTTTACTTTTTACAATTTGTACAACAATTAATACATTGCATATTGCTGTCTTCCTCATAGTTGTTCAGAGTACAATATACAGCATTAGTAAATGCAAAGAATAAGTTACATGTCTATCTGCATGAGAAATTTGGTGATTTTCTATAAAACAAAAATGAAAAGCAAACTCTCAAGAGTATCTAAAACATGAAAAAGTCATGTTCAGGAAAACCATAAGAGCCGGGCATGGTGGCTCACGCCTGTATTCCCAGCACTCGGGAGGCTGAGGCAGGAGGATCGGTGCGAGTTCGAGACCAGCCTGGGCTACAAAAGTGAGCTCAAGGCCAGCCTC